>QEPC01007325.1:308734-350776 GCA_003113815.1 Sphenodon punctatus
GTGACCACCCGCCTCGCCCAGGGAACCTCCAAAAAGGCTCCCACGGGCACATGGGAAGTGAAACGGTCCCGCAGATAAGCAGGGCCCAGGCCGTGAAGGGCTTTAAAGGTTAAAGCCAGCACCTTGAACCTGGCCTGGTGCTTTATAGGCAGCCAGCGCAGAGCCCGGAGCGTTGGTGTCATGTGCTCCCTGCGACCCACCCCGCGACCCGTAAGGAGATGGGCCGCAGCATTCTGCGCCAGCTGAAGCCTCCGGACCAGCTTCTCAGGCAGCCCCATGTAGAGCGCGTTGCAGTAATCCAGCCTCAAGGTGATGAAGGCATGGATGACAGTGGCGAGATCGGAGTCTGAGAGATACAGCCGAAGCCGCCGGACAAGATGTAACTGCTGGAACGCACTCCCCGCCACGGCCACCTGAGATTCCAGGCTGAGACACAAATTGAGGAGCACACCCAGACTCCGCACTTGAGACACCATGGGAGGGCGAACCCCCCCAACAAGAGGAGATTCAACCACCCCCAGATCCCCAAGCCCTCGCCCACCAACATCATCTCCGTCTTGTCAGGATATAATTGCAGATGGCTCGACCTCATCCAAGCCCCCACAGCTGACAGGCACTGGGAAAATAAGGAGACTGCATGGCCTGGGTCGATGGAAAAGGAGAGGTAGAGCCGAGTGTCATCAGCATACTGATGACACTGCATGCCCTGAAACCCTCTCACGATCTCCCCTAACGGCTGCATATAGATGTAAAACAAGAGGGAAGACAGAATGGCACCCTGCGGTACTCCACACGTGAGGTCCCGGGGGGAAGACGTACACTCCCCCAAGACCACCCACTGAGTTCTCCCAGCCACGAACGAACAAAACCAGTCCAAGACTGTTCCACCAGTTCCGGCACAGTCCCACAGACGAGTCACCAACACCTCATGATAGACTGTGTCGAACACAGCCGAAAGGTCTAGCAGGACCAGTAAGATCTGACGACCCTGGTCCAACGTCAGACGGAGATCGTCAACCAAGGCCACCAAGGCCATCTCCGTACCATACCCAGGTCGAAGCCCAGACTGGGAGGGATCGAGGAAACCGGTGCGGTCCAGATGTTCCTGGAGCTGCCGTGCCACAGCTCGTTCAATAACCGTCCCTAAAAAGGGAAGGTTAGAGACTGGCCGATAACTGGCTGGGGTCGTCAACACCTCCCTTCGGGAGGGAAGAATATCAGACTCCCTTAAAACGGCAATTGTCCGGCCTCTGCTTAAGAAACTATATTTGGACCCCCCTGCCACCTATCAACTGGTCTCTGATCTTCCCCTTTCAGGGAAGGTTATTGAGTGGGCGGTGGCATGCCAGCTTTGGGCCCATCTGGATGCTATCGGATTTCTGGACCCCTTTCAGTCTGGCTTTTGTCCTGGGCATGACATGAAGACTATTCTTGTAGCCTTGGTCGATCTACGCTTGGAGAGTGACAGAGGGAACGCCACTCTGTTGATCCTGTTGAATCTATCAGCGGCTCTTGACACAGTTGATCATGAGGTGGTGTTGACTCAACTGCAGGGCCTGGTGGGGGTACGTGGGACCGCTCTACAGTGGTTTCACTCCTTCCTGTTGGGGATGTCTCTGTGGGCAGTGATGGGCGATTGTTCATCGTCTCCTCGTGATCTCTCCTTTGTGGTCCCACAGGATTCCATATGGAGTCCTCTCCTGTTTAACGTGTATATGAAGCCACTGGGCAAGATAATTCGAAGGTTTAAAGTGAGGTGTCATCAATATGCTGATGACACCCAGCTCTACCTGTCTTTCATCTGAGCCAGGTGAAACTGTCACGCTCTAAGTCAAACTGCAGCTAGAAGAAAAATTCCTTCCCGTCCCCTCGAAAAGGCTACCAGCATATACCCACAGTGCAGTTAACAGGTGGGTGAATGATCAGTGCTACCCTGCACACCGCTGACCAAACTGCAGTGTGCTTTCTGGAGCATCCGCTACGTCTCGGGATGTAAGAAGTGCCCAGTGGCAGGAAACTGTTGTTGTCCTAGCAACGCCTGCTTGTGCTGGCCTCTGCTGCTTGCAGCTTTGCAAACTCCCCATGCCGTCTTCCTTGGAAAGGAGCAGGACATAACACCGGTGCTCCAAAGTCTGCACTGGTTGCCTATCGTCTTTCAGGAACAATTCAAGGTGCTGTTTTTGACCTTTAAAGTCCTAAATGGTTTGTGACTTACTTATCCTGTGGTTGCGGGTGTGTGTCCTCCTGGAGGCTCCGTGCTATTAATGTGTAGCGACCGACAGGCGGGCATTCTCAGCGGCCGCTCCAGCGCTGTGGAACTCGCTCCCAGTGGGTAGCTGTCTCAGCCAGAATCTCCTTGCCTACCAGCACCAGGTTAAGACACAGCTCTTCCGCCAGGCTTTTGGCGAGGGGGTTGGTTAAGGGGAGGTTTTGGGTATGGGAAGGGTTTTATTTGGTTTCTGGCACACTACTGCTGTTAAAATTGAGTGTTTTGAACCTGATTTTTAAGTGTTTATATTTATTGCATGCTGCTTTTGCCGGTGTGAGCTGCCCCGAACTGCCGGAAGCAGGAGGGGCGGGATATAAATAAATAAAGTAAGTTACCTAGCAAACTGCCTGGCCTACCATGTCCCATTGCAGCCTCTGTGGTCAGCTAGGGACGCTCACCTGGAGGTACTAGTTTTTAACGTGGCTTCCACTACGAGGAGGGCATTCTTGGCCCCCAGTGATGGAACTCCTTCCCCGGGAGGTTCATTTATACTCTGACATGAGCACCTTTAGGAGGCAGTGTAAAATCATCTTATTCGCAAGGGAGTTCGGCAGCGGGGGCTAGGGATGGGGGGCTAGAGGTGAAATAAAAGTTGGGGGAATGGTTTTGGGTTGTGGGGCATTTTTTTGTTGTTGTATTTTGTTTTATGTGTATTCTTTTTATATTTTATCATTGTAAATCGCCCTGAGCCGCCTTTGGTGGGAAGGGCAGAGTAAGCAATGTTAAATAAATAAATAAATAAATAATGTTCTAACAAATAAAAGCAATAACACAGAAGATCACTCTGTGAATAACCAGAGTAGTTGTATAGAAGTTACACAAAATCCCACTTTTAGTTGCAACAGTGATATTGTTATGCGTAACCTCTGCTACTTAAGTTACACTGTCTAGTAATTCTTCTACTAGGTTCCTTGAACTACATTCCTTAGATTTTTTTTTTAAATCCTGGTGATTAACTGCAGAGACTTATCCATCAAGGTGAAATATAGCTTGCAAAATGCCTAACTGGATCGAACAACCGAAGGTGAAGCTTACCCAAAGAAGTCTCAAGGCTCACACTTAACATTTTTAATTGAATGTACAGTGATGCTGAAAATGCCCTGTCTGATAACGATAACCAAGCTGCCAAGAAAAAAACATAATCCAAATCAACTTTTAAAAATGAATGCTAATAATTTAAAAGCACGAAGGACAGGTCTTCAAACTTCTACTGCACCCTTGCAAACCTCAACATATCAAAGAGACGTACGCACCGAAGACATCAAGCAGACTGCTCCACAATTTCCATGGAGACATAAAATATGGAACCAATGATCCAAGATACACTATTTCCTATTTTCAAAATATATTTTTATGGTCAAGTGGTGAAAACGATTAAGCAAAGTGTTATTTTAGGAGGAAAACAACACAGCCAATCCAAGTCATCTCCTCCCTCTAACGTCTTACAGTACTTCTAGGCGTTTTTACCTACTGCTGTTAAATGTAGCAGGCTTCAGAAAGTGTGATTTATAAATAATATTCCTTTAATCTCCAGTGTGTGTGTGTTATCTTTATGGTTGCTGTAGGAGCTACAAACTTGAATGTTCAAACTTTTGTGTTTAAACCCTTCCCTCCAATAGAATACAGGCACATGTATTTTTTCACAGATATAATGGGAATTACTTATTCATCTTAACACATTTCATACACTGGTTACACCAACTACAATAGCGCCCCATATACATTAATTGCTCTCCCCATGAAAAAAGAGAGAGTCACCAATCCAAAAAGCTCACAGCCCAGGACAGAAAGAACCTAGCCAAACAATGCGTAAAGGTATAAACTGGTGTAGTGATGCAAAATGTAAAACTACTTCCTCACTTTTCTATTCCCTGTTCTCCTACATGAGCCCCAGATATTGTCTTCTGCCATTGCTATCACCTCCTCCCAGACAGACAGAAAGATTCCAGCCGAGTATGAAACTGGTAGAAAACAGCTATCACCAGTCACACAGGAGCTGATCCTGCTCCCACCTATTTCATTAGAAATGGGATCTGGCCCTTGTGTTCATATTAAATAGCATAGGGTCTGAAGAATGGTAATATGAATTACCACTGCAAAGTCTCTCTTCTTCCAGAGGACAGACTCAAGTGTCTACTTCATGCACAAACCACGTGTATATCAAGAGTTCCATAATTCAATATATTAAAGCTAGGCAAAGGGTCAGGCGTTTCATACAGATACTACACAAAATTCAGCCAAATGTTGTGGGCACTTCATGTCACTCAAGACTGTGCAGGTACTTGCAAGTAAAATAACTTCATCAGGATTTGGGGACCGACTTCTGCCTCTCTCCTGAAGCATACGTATATTCTGGATACAAATAGGTAGTGAGAACCCAGGATGGATGATGAAGGGAGACCACTGAAGTGATACCCATGTTCCTTAGGGACACCAACTCTAGTATAGAATGGTTGCAACCACGGTGGCGGTTAGTCAAGGTGTAATAATCTGCAGCATGGCAGAGGACACTCCATGGAAGGAGCTGACCTACCATTCTCAAAGGGTTTACATCTCTGGACTAAGCCCACTTGTGTCTTCCAGCAGGGCCAACTGAATATGTTTTGTCTAAACTACTAGTATTTACTGGGGGCTAAAATCAAAGCTTAAAATATGCAACTTGTTTTACACTTGGGTCGCTAAAACATTAAAAAAAACGTCCAGAAAATATTTCAAATGTGTAAGCCAACTCTACCAACACACACCAAAAGACTGGATAGGACCAATCCAAAAATGGAACCAACAACCATTTAAAAAGAAAAAACAACAGAGAAACTGAGGTGATTTTTCAGTCAGGGAGCTGACTTTTAATCCCAAGAACAGTGTTTGCAAATGGTTTCATAATGAAGCTGTCTTGTCAACTGAAGCCACACACCATGCTCTAGTATAGTAAAAAACAAAACAAGGTTTTTTTTGCCATGGACTCATGCTATAACAATGCTTCTAATATTTTAATATGATTAAGGATTCTAGATGGGATTTTCAAAAGCATCTAAGTGATAGTATCATTGTCTCTTCCCAGCCTTTTACATTCACACCTGTCATCTGGGTTGTGCAAAAAGAAATCTCTTACCAGTCTGAAGCAGGCAGTATTGAGATGGACAGGTATCAAATTTTATGAACAGGAAAATTTAACGATTTGTGCAAGGTGGTTTTACAAATATTTTTTGCTACTAGGAAAGAATATTTCAGCCAGTCCAACATTCAAAGCCAGCATAGGTTTCCTATACATATTAAAGGGTTTCTTTAAGATCTGACAGTCTATGCCGCAAAAAACCTCCATTCCGTACTGATTTCTAACTTCAGCCTTAGTTAATAATTTCCTCTATCAATAAAATATTAGTTCTTTTGCAAAAAAAGAAAGAAAATTAAAAAGACGTCCATCTCATATTTTTAGAAATGGCAGGCAGACTAAGCCCAGATATGAACTTAATTGTGGTAGCACACACTTTTTTCCACTGAATAGCTCAGTCTCTTGAAAAGCTAATAGCAGTGGAATGTGTTTTGCGGTCCATTATTCTTCTCCTCAGCATGGAAATTGTAAGCAGGCTCGTATTTCAGTGTACCAGCCCATGAAGTCTTGCTGTGGGAAAACTAAATCCAACAGCCAAGCCAGGCACAGTCAACCATGACTCAGAACTATTACCATTTGCTAAACACAGATTAAAATATTATACAGTCCAAAACCAGGATCATCTAGAAGAACAAAAGCAAACTGACAAAAAAGACACTTTGCATTAACAAATGAGCTAACATACATTAAAAATGGCTGAAGTACATAGTTGTTAGATGAAAAAACATCTACAAGCTGAACATACTTCAGCAAAGCTGAGTATCCCCACTACCCAGTTCTTTATTCTAGTAAAATGGATGCTATTACGTTAATTCTGTATTGCTTAAGACCGATGAGCCAACTATGCAGGTATTATTTGACTAGCAAGGTGTGGTGGTAGATTAATTTGCTCCTGCCATAAAGCGCATAGACCTTAATTGAAATGCTGCACAAAGTACAATTATATTCAGCAGAGAATTAATCTAAAATAAGAGTTCCTTTTACTCTCCCTGGAAAGTCTGTGCCTTCCAGCTAGATTTTAAAAAAATCCACACATGATTTGCTCTCAAGGCTCTGCTCCAATATTGGATTCTCACCAAAAAAATTGGGATAATCTAGTATTTAGGGAGCTCTCAGCTGACTTCTACCTAAGATATCAACCTCTTAAAATATTAGCGAGATGATTATCTAAATGCTCTGCAAAACGGAATATGGTTTGGCAGTATTAACTCCAACACAACATGAACAGTACATTCCCTTTTATAAGCTAGTGCGTGAAAAGCACCATGTATCTGTTCAATTCGGTTGCCCAGTTGAACTGCCTCAGACTTGTAGCCAATGAGGAACTGTCCAGGCTGGGTCTGGTTGTTGGCTTTTTTCACATGCCACCCAACCAAGAAATTCAAATGTGAAAATCAGAGCTCAGAAACATCCTGTGGATTTGTACCACGCTCTAATGGTACCATGTCTAGAAACCAATAGATTTATTGCACTTCTGTTACATTGTCCCAGCTAAATCATACAGGCAGGGCCAGCTTTAGTGGGTAGACAGTAGTCTACAGTGGCTAATTAAGAGGGTGGCAGAACGAAACAGCAGTGGTCCTCTCCTGCCTACCATGCAAGTCCCCAGCTCAGGGGAAGGAGCTCTCTGCCACTCCTAGATCTAGAATGAGCTACTAGACAGTCTCTGTGGGGGCTTCTCTGGGACCTGCCCACCAGAGTCACAGTCGCTCAACTCCAGTCAGTCCTGTTCAACAAATCCCTTATTCTCTAGCAGACAAGGCAGCACTTCTTTCTGGCTGATAGGGAAGGGAAAGCAGAGCAAGTCTGAGAGAAGACTCCTTTCCCGCTGTCTCCATGCCAGGTAATTGCTTTCTGCCTAGGCAGACTTCTCATAAGAATTTATTATTATTATTTAAGTTTATATTCCACTCCCCCCCAGCTCAGGACAGCTTACAACTTAAGATACATAAAAACCATTTAAAATCTACTGCAAACCCCAAAAATCCCGCATCCAGAAGATGAACAGGCTTGGGCTTAAATGAATCACCAAGGGAAGGGAGTTCCGTAATTGTGGGGCAGCCACTGAAAATGCCCCTATGCATTCCCTTGTTGTAGAAACTTGTTAGGCAGATGGTACCTGCAAGAAGGCTCACCCAACTGACCTTACAGGCCACAATGGAACATGAAAGAATTTTGAGGGGAATGTTTTTCTCCCTTTAAAAAAAAAAAAAAAAAAAGTATCTCCCATTTTGTTTTTTGCTGACTCGGATGAGCAACTTCATTGTGCTGGTAAAAGCGGTGTGTGGATTCGGGGGGGGGGGGAAGGTGGGGAAGACAGTCTAGATCACAATCGAGCAAAGATGAAAGGGAAGCAAGGTGCTTAAGGGGTAACTGTAAGGTTAATGATTTCTCTAGGGTATCGAAATGTGTAAAGCCAGCCCTGCATATATTTCTTTCTTTCTTTCTTTAATAACTTCTATCCCGCTCCCTCCAGCCTTACGGCAGCTCAGGGCAGCTCACAAAACATTTAAAAGCGATATATTAAAAATACATGGAAGAGTTACTAAAACAAAAACCACCAAAAAAGGTAAAACCACTAGCAAAACCCCCCACCCTCACTCCCCCTCTCCCCCAAAGGCCCAGACAAACAGCCAGGTCTTACAGGCCCGACGAAAGGCCAACATGCTGGCAGCCATGTAGTATACAGGAAGGCATGGCATAAGCCTGTACAATTTGATGCAAGTGACTAATGGAAACCTTTAAGTGGCTCATTTTATTTTACTTTTCAGAGCACCACGTATGGAAAACACAGTAAGTGCTTATATCGCTGTACTTGTGGGAAATGCACCTTTTCAGTGGTAAGCAGCATGATTTTCAGGAAAATTCTGGGTATTGGTTTGTTTTGTACATTTTGGCGGGGGGAGGGGTAGCTGGATTGGAACATGCAACAGCTACAGTACACAGTTGTGATGCAAATTCCATCTACACCAGCTTCACAAATATACGTCTAACTGCAGGCTGTGTTATGCATGTTGATCCAGCTATGTCTTATTGGTGACTGCTGCTGACAGAATAAAACATATGCAGATGCCTTTCATGTTTCATGACTTCGACTACCTCTGATCGATTGCAGTTTGAAAGGATGCGGTCAACAAGACAAACACATTCCTCCAACAACTTCATTGCCCCAGCCATGTTATTCTAGTACTGCCTATCACAAAATCATCCCTCTCAACACACTCGTTTGTGTCAAAACAGAAGACCAAAGAGACAATGGGTATTTTCAGACGTGACGGGGCTCAATTAGCCCCGCCGCGGAAACACCCTACTGATTCCCGGCCGGGGCAACACGTAACAGCCAACAGACGTGTTGGTCGCTCCCGACGGGGAATCCGGGGGGGGGGGCTGCGCGGCATAACGTGTGGCCGCACGGCCCCACCCCCCCATGCTCCCTAGGCCGCCTGCCCTCTTGGGAGATGGGTGGGCGCTGCGGCCAATGCGGCCGCAGCGCCAGCCCGCATTGAGCACGGCCCGGAATCCCGCAGCTGATTCTGGGCCGTGGTAGAGGGACAGACGTTACGGTCCCCTTGATCACGGGGNAAACAGAGATGGTCTGGCCAGGACCTCCGTTTGCATGTTGAATGTGATTCCCCCCCGTGATTCATGGGGGTGAACATCTGGAGGGGGAGCTTCTGTTCCCCCCAACATACGTTACGGGATCACGATCACCATGTGGGGATTCACCGTGGTTGAGCGTGATCTCGTAATGTCTGAAAATACCCATTCTGTGGCCAGACACGTCCTACAAATCCCAGTTCATTAACACAGAATACAGTGTTTCTTCATTTGCTAACCAAACTACTTGGACCCTGTAGCTTGGTCAAGGATTGCTTAACATTTTAATTATCATTTGAAGGATCATCTACATTACTCTAGCTATCAGCATATGGTGTAAAGTTACTAGAAGCCCATTCTATATTGGATTGCTTAACATCTACATTACTCTAGCTACCAGCATATGGTGTAAAGTTACTATGCCCATACCATATTGGGCAATGATCTGAAGCAAGGTGGCAAGGCGGCTTGACTTCTTGGGCTTGTGGTTGCAAAGGCATGCTCAAAAATCCAGAGACTCAGGAAACCCTTAAGTAATTCTGGTTCCTTCATTCATCAAACCATTTTGTGGCAAAGTTCATACCTTGCTGAGTCTTACACCAAACTGTTATCCAGACTCTCATACTTCTCTCCTGTCAGCATCTTGGTGACCTCCCAGTAGCCAGCCAGCTCTGCCTGAGGCCTGCTCTCTCCCAGAGCCAGGCACTGACTGACAAAGCCCCACAGTTTGGGGTTCTTAAAGTCCCTGGAAGGGGCAGAGTCCAACCCATTACAACATCAAATTCCATTTGTCTATCAGCATATAATCATGTTTCATCACAAAGAATCACACAACTATCCTAGAGAGGCAGAGTCAAATGAGAGATAAACAAGAGCTATAGTATGCTATTTAGCATACCTCAAAACCAAATAATGGCCTGCCCCCTACAATATACTGTCAATAAATCTACATTTAAAAGCATAAGTAAGCAAATGGTTAAACCTCCTTTTTTGGAAGACCACATATTCTCCATCAGAAGCCTGTCCCTTTTCCTAGATTACTCATTTGTGTGCAACTCCAATGAATACCCAACTACACACTTCTAATTAGAGATTAATAAAAAAGATTCTCAAAATAATTTAATTCAGACTTAATTTTAAATGCGAGTTGTCTGTAAGAACCTTTAATTATAGGATCAGGTTACCGTAACAAAATATTTGCATTTAACAAATTCTTTTCTGCAAATATTCTCCCAGGCCCTGCAGTCTCGGTGCTTACTGGGTGTCTGGCAGCTGTGGGGGAATGGATGAGGGCAAATCGACTGAGCCTGAATCCCAACAAGATGGAGATGATGCTCGTGGGTAAGATGGTGGGTTTGTCCTCCGCTGGATACCCAGATCTGGGGGCACTCTTTAATTCACAGGTCTGGTTGGACGTTCAGGTGGAGGCTGTGGCAAAGAGTGCCTTTCGCCAATTACATCTGGTGCGTCGGCTTCGACTGTATGTTTCAGACTATGACCTGGCCACTATCACCCATGCTTTCATCACCTCTAGGCTAGACTACTGTAACGCGCTCTACGTGGGGCTACCCATGGTGGCTGTTCGGAGACTGCAGCTGGTGCAGAATGCGGCGGCCCATCTCTTGGTGGGACTGGGCCGCCAGGAACATATTACACCAGTTCTTCGATGCTGCACTGGCTGCCTATAGTCTTCCGGGCCCAATTCGAGGTGTTGGTGCTTGCCTATAAAGCCCTAAACGGCCTAGGCCTGACCTACCTGCAGGACCACCTCATCCCTCGAGTCCTGGAACGGCTCCTGTGGTCATCAGGAGGTGCTGTCCTCGAGGTGCCCTGAGTTTTCCAGGGGGCCACAATGGGCTTTCTCGGTGGCTGCTCCACGGCTGTGGAACTCCCTGCCATTAGAGACCTGTTTGGCCCCGGATCTCCCCTCTTTTTGACGTATTTGTAAAACCTGGCTGTTCCACCTGACCTTTAGAGGATGGGTGGGTTGGGAGAGTTTGGTTTAGGGATAAGGTTTGGTTTGGGGGGATAGGTTTTAGTCCTCCTATTTTTATGTTTTTAAAGTTTTATTGTGCCTGTAAGCTGCTGTGTGGGAGGGGCGGAGTATTAAATAAATTAATTAATAAATCAATAAAATTTCAAAATATATTGCTTCCATAAACTTATTTATTGGACAATTAAGTAAAAATTAAATTTCCTAGCTAGGAAAGACACAGCCCTAGCTTTATTTAATTACATTTATTATTTTAAAAAGTGGCTGCTGAGACATTTTGGAGGCATTCATTCACCCAGACCTACTGCAGACTGTTTTACTCTTCTCCTACCCAATTTTTATGGCAATGTTCACCTTAATTAAATTTTCGAATGCTGAATTTTATGAAACTATCAAACCCTTTAGACTTAAAATATGTTTTAGATATACTGCACTCCCAAAACTCATTAATTGTCTAATTCCGTCAAAAAACAAAACAAATTGTTTGCCCAACAGGATTTATACTTTATAAACCAAAAATGTATATTGCTTAAAGTTCCATTATGAGAAAGCCATTGTGACAGGACAAACAGAAAATACAGTGTATGGTGTATAACCCTGTGGGCTGCTGCCTCTTTACGAGAGCTGGCACCAGCAGACGGTCTGGGATAGCAGGGCTGAAGGCTCTGCCAGAAGTGAACGGCAGCACCTAATAAGGTGGAGCTGCTGTGCGTGGGCATGGCAGGAGCTGGCCCAGGAGTTAAAAGCCTGAGCAGAGCTAAGTGCTGGTGAGGCTGAAGCCGAGGTAGAAGCTAGGGAGCCCTCTACTTCCAGACCAACGCCACTTTTAGACGAGCAGGCCGCGCTCGCGTGAAGCACTCACGCGACTTTTAAAAGTACCGCGGGCCGAGTTTAGACAAGACAGCTCATGCATTCTTTTAATACCACAGATTAAACACCTCTACTATCGACCTCGTTAGTAGAGGTAATCAATCTGCGGTATTAAAAGAATGCATGAGTGGCGATAACGCGTGAGAAGTCTCGTCTAATCGCCGTCCACGGTATTTTTAAAAGTTATGTGAGCACATTGCACGAGTGCACCCCACTTATCTAAAAGCGGCCTAAAACAGAGGCTGTTGCCTGAGCCAGAAGGTCTGCTGGTTTGCAGAGGGACTCGGTCCCAGAGACACTGTGAAGGAGAGCTCTCACAGAGGGCACAATGCCTGGCTAAAGAGACTTTGGGAGCCAGAGGGTGGTGCCTCGCTTACGGAAAACTAAGCATTGAGAGAGACTGAACTGAATAAAGGATTGGAGAGCTAATTCCCAAGAGTGTGCGACTGTTGGGCCCTGATCCTGTAAAGACTCATCCCAGGCAAGTCCGTCCCTGCTGCCACAGCCATCTAATGATTTTTTTAAAATTACTATTTCTCTTTTTCAAAGGCTGAATTGAAAAGAACTGAAGACACACTTAAGTTTTAGAAGTCCACCGCCCCACTTTTCTTCCTCTGAAAATTAGTACTGCGTTTGTTTTACTTCATTCTTCAGTTACCTCTCCAGTGCTAATAACTTTCCATGGCACAGTCTATTGTTTTCTAATTCCATTTATACTTTGATGCAGACCATCTGGAAAAGCTGAATTCTTCATAATCAGATATACTAGGGATTCCTTTTCTTCTTTTTAAGAATTCCCATTTTTTATGAGTCATTACGTTTCATTACTTAGCTGCTCAATACACATCTAGACAGAAGAAAAAATAAACTGGTTTGGATTTCCCTCCCGCCAAATATTTTGGTCATTTTACAGTTATAATTGATTTCCTCTTCCACATTTTAAATGGACCATATTCTGCTGCTACTTCCTTCCCCTATTGTGCCAATTTTGCTGCTTCCTGCTCCTTGTTTTGTGTCAGTTTTTCCAGACTCCATATAAGTCTGATGCACCTAAATTATTGTGACTTGAGGGATTTCCTACTTTTCTTCTGCACTGACAGATTTTAACATTTCTTCACGCTGTGCCATACCCACTAGAGTTAATTCTCCCCCGAATTGCCGATACCTTTTTACTCACGTCTAGGTGCCAAAATTCCAGGGAATTACTTTAGGAGCCTCACTTCAAACCAAGATACACTGGCTACTTATACTTTTATATTGACCTTCTTCCAAAGGACTCATGACAGTTTACATTAAATATTCCCCCAAGTGATGATAAATTTTATAATAATAATAATAATAATAATAATAATAATAAATCAACCCCCCACAAGTGCCCCCAAAATATAAAAATACAAATAAAGTACTCCCAGCTGACCTCAGGGACCATGGTTATGGTATATAAGTATTTATTGTTAGTTATAGGCCATAACAATACAAACAAACATAAGTACAAAAATACAAGGAAACAAAGGCTAGCTAGGCTAGTTATAATAAAAACAAAAATAAAACAGACCATAATAAAAATCAAAGGAACAATAATGCAAACAACTAATCCCTTTTATACTGTAAATCAATCAGATTTTAACAAATTACCCCCAGTCTTTGCTTGTAAAAGATTATGCAAGCATAGAAGGCTGCCACAGCTCTAGTGCACGGCGAATCTCTTCTGTCCAGCAAAGGTTGCAAGTAAATCATCAGGGGACCATGAAGGACCATGTAAACAGCTGTTTTTCAGTTACGTGGGGCCCAGGCCATTTAGGGCTTTATACGTCAAAACTAGCTTCTTCAGTTGTGACTGGAAAGCTATCCGTAGCCAGTGCCGATTCCGGAGCATCCCAGCGACCCACCCCTGACAGAACGTGGGCCACTGCATTTACACCAGCTCCAGCTTCCAGTCATCAAGGACAGTCCCACGCAGAGAACATTGCAAGAGTCTAGCCTTGATGATGGTGGCCGAGTTCAAATCTGAAAGAAAGTGTTGCAGCCTTCTCACCAGATGGAGTTGGTGAAAGGCACTCCTGGTCACTGCAGCAACCTGCAATGACCAGCAATATTTGGGCAGCCATCACCTTTGCAGGACAACTGCAATATTTAAACACTGTCCTTTAGGAGAGGTATGCTTTTCAAAGCTTATGATATTTTGTTTTCATTACTGTTATTTGATGACCAACTGTAGGATCCCACTTTTTGCATTAGTATACATCATGTCTTTTAAAAAAACCAAAACCCAACAACAACACTTGATGATCCATTTTATTATCTTGACTCTATAAGCCCAAATGTTCTGTTTCTATAAGGAGGAGTTTAAAAAGCTAAAACAGACAAATGTGTTCTTTAAGAAATACACTTCTATGCAAAACAAATAAATTCTACTTGCAAAACAGAGTGCACCTCATAGGCTGCACCTGCCATGTTTTGCAATTATGCTCTGTTGAAAATATGGCCCAGGACAACTAGTAAATTTCACATGCCCTTGTTTACAAAGACACCAAGTAGATTAAAAATGGATTGCATCATCCCTGCCCTGTTCCAGCAGTCATTTCCTACATTTTTTATACAAAACTACATTCCCAAATACCCACTCTTATGGTTAGATGTGACACATCTATGTAATGGTTCAATTACAGTCTATATAGATGTGTGGGATGATGGGAGTCTACTTTATTCTTTTTAAGAAGTGCCTAGAACAGTGGAACCCAGACTTTTTGCATGCATGATCACATTTTGAGAATAAATAGAACCCGGTGACTCGAGTCACTGGTTCCGAGTCACTCAGAACTGGTGAGGTTGCAGTTATCTGCATACTCTCCCAGTTTCCTCGGCTGTCAACACCTGAAGACACCAGAACTCTCCTGGAGCTTGGCCTTTCTGCCGCCTGAGTGCCAGCAACCAGCAAGCCAAAAGACGCATGCCATAAGATCACTCGCCAGGAGAATACTACAACAGCAGCAGCTAAGGGTAAGCTTAAGGGTACTTCTACCACCTGGTGGCTCCTCAGTGGCCAGTAGGTCAGACACTCTCCACTTCATTCTTCTCTGTCTCTTCTCTATTACCTATCCTTCCCACCATCATGCCTGCCCTAATCTCTCGTCTTCCCTCTCCCTCCTTCTCCCCTTTCCCCCTCTCCCCCCATCTCTTCCTTCCTCTACTTCTTTGCCCCCTCGCTCCTTCCTCCCTCCCAGCCCATCACTTCTCGCCAACCTCCTCCCCCTTGGCTACCTTCCCCTCCTGCTCCTCCCCCACCCTCCCTATCTCTCGCCTGCCCACTGCCCCCTTTCTCCCAATCTTATCCCCATTCCCTGCCTTCCCCCTGATCAGCTCCCCTTCTCCTGCTCCCTTTGGAAGTGCTGCTCCTCTGCCAATAAGGTACCCTACATCCATGATCTCTTCCTCTCCCACTCCCTCCAGCTCCTTGCCCTTACTGAAACTTAGGTCTCCCCCTCTGATTCTGTCACCCCAGCTACCCTCTCCTTTGGGGGTCTCTCCTTTTCTCACTAGTCACGCCCCGAGGGCCGGGGTGGTGGCGTGGGCCTCCTCCTCACTAACTCTAGTAAATTCCAACCACTTTCTCCTCCCCGGTCTCTCTCCTTCCCTTCCTTTGAGGCTCACTCTGTGCGTCTCTACTCCCCCCTCCATCTCCACGTCACTGTCATATACCGTCCCCCTGTCCGGCTCTCTTCCTTTCTCTCTAAATTTGAGTCCTGGCTCACTTTCTTCCTCTCCGACGATACCCCCACTCTCATCCTCAGTGACTTCAATCTCTCGCTTCCTCTCACTAGCCTCCTCCTTCAACCTCCACCTTTGGACCAACTCCCCCACACAGGCTAACGGCCATTCTCTTGACCTCATCTTCTCTAGGAACTGCTCTGTCTCTGATCTCTCCTTCGATCCTCATTCCATCTCTGACCACTTCCTTGCCTCTTTCAATTTCTCCCACTGTCGCCCTTTCTCTTCCCCTTCTCCATGCCCCTTCCATGAACTGCAGGCCATTAACCCCCTGGACTTTGCCTCCTCTTTCTCCCCCCTTCTCCCCTCAGTTTTCTCCTCCTCCTCCTGATTCTACCATTTCTGCTTTCAATACCTCTCTCCACCACCCTTGACTACCTTGCCCCCCTCTCCTCCTGCCCTGCCCGCTCCCACAACCCCTGTCCTTGGCTCACCCCCAGTATCTGCCACCTCCACTCCTTCACCCGTGCTGCTGAACATCTTTGGCACAAATCCCACTCTCATGTTGACTTCCTTCACTTCAAATTCTGTCTCTCCTCCCTTACTTCTACTGTCTCCCACGCTAGACAGAATTACTACGCCTCCCGCATTGAGTCCTGTTCTCAGGACCCTTGCCGCCTGTTCTCCACCTTTGGCTCCCTCCTAAAAGCCCCCTGTCCTCCTCCTCCCTTTCTGCTCAGGATCTTGCTTCCTTCTTCACCTCCAAGGTAGACAAAATCCGCCTCAACATCGCTTCCCACTCCTCTCCTCTTCCTACTCCCTCCCTTTTACCTTCTCCCCCTCCTTCTCTCCTGTCCTCCTTCCCTCCCACCTCCCTTGAGGAAATCTCATCCCTGCTCTCCTCCTCCAACCCTTCCACTTGCCCCCTTGAGCCCATCCCCTCCCGCCTCCTGACCTCCATTGTTCCCACTGTCGGCCTGCACATCATCAATCTCTCCCTCTCTACTGGCTCCTTCCCCTCCACCTTCAAGCACGCCCCTGTCTCTCCTATCCTCAAAAAGTCCACTCTTGACCCCTCTGACCCTTCTAGCTACCGTCCTGTCTCACTCCTTCCTCTTGCTTCCAAGCTTCTTGAACGTGTTGTCTACTCCCGCTGCCTCGACTTTCTCTCCACCAACTCCTCCCTTGACCCCCTCCAATCTGGCTTTCGCCCCTTCACTCTACTGAAACTGCTCTCGCTAACATCACCAATGATCTTCTTGTGGCTAAATCTAATCGCCTCTATTCCATTCCGGTCCTCCTTGACCTCTCTGCTGCCTTCGATACTCTTGACCACTCACACTTGCTGGATTCACTTCACTACCTCGGCTTCCGTGGTTCCCTCCTCGACTGGTTCTCCTCCTACCTCTCCGACCGCTCCTTCAATGTGTCTCTTGTCAACTCCATCTCCTTCTCCCTTCCACTCTCGGTTGGTGTTCCCCAAGGCTCTGTCCTTGGCCCTCTCCTCTTCTCTATCTATACCCTGTCCCTAGGAAAACTCATTGCCTCCCATAGCTTCAAATATCACCTCTACGCTGATGACACTCAACTCTATCTCTCTACTCCCTCTCTCTCTCTCCACCTATTAAAGCTCGCCTCACCAGCTGTGTCTCTGACATCTCTACCTGGATGTTTAAACGTCAACTCAAACTCAACTTGGCTAAAACGGAACTTCTTATCTTCCCCCCTCATTCTTCCTCTCCCTCTTCCCTGTTGATCCTCATCGATGGGGTCACCATCCTTCCTGTCCCCCAAGCCCGTAGCTTAGGCTTCATCTTTGACTCACCCCTTTCTTATAAACCCTACATCGACTCTGTTGCCAAATCCTGTCACTTCTCCCTTCATAACATTGCTAAGATTCGCCCTTTTCTCTCTGTCTCCTCTGCCCAAACCCTTGTTCATGCCCTGGTCATCTCTTCCTCGATTACTGTAACCTCCTTCCCACTGGCCTCCCCCCGCTCTCCCCTTATCTCCATCCAAAACTCTGCTGCCAGGGTCATCCACCTCGCTCGTCACTTCGACCCTGTGCAGCCCTTCCTCTTCTCTCTTCACTGGCTCCCCCTTCCTGAAGAAATTCTGCACAAGCTCCTAGTCTTCACCTATAAAGCTCTTCACAACCTTGCTCCCCCCTACCTCTCTGAACTAATTTCCCAGTCCGTGAACTCCGTTCCTCCTCTGTCCCCTCTCTCGCCCTCCCACGCCTCCCCTGCTCCCTTAACCGCCTCCATCCCTTCTCCCTAGGTGCCCTCCACATCTGGAACTCCCTCCCTGCCCACATTTGCCTTGCCCCCTCCCTTCGTAACTTCAAATGCGTCCTCAAGACCCACTTCTTCCGCTCTGCCCTCCCTGACTTCTTGCTCCCCTCACCTAATTCCTGCTGATACCCTCCATCCAGTACAATCTGTTACCTAAGCCAAGCGCGTTCACCTGGGACCTCGCATCCTCGTGAATGTTACACTCCTTGTCTCTCCCTCTGTTCCACTTCCTTTGTCTCCCCTCCACCACCGTCTCTCAGACTGTAAGGGGCAGGGACAGTGTCTATTCAATTACTTTGTAAAGCACCAGGTACACTGCTGGTGCTATATAAATGCTTGTTAATAATAAAGTACAGGCTCCGCAGTGGATGCCTATAGTCTTCCGGGCCCAATTCAAGGTGTTGGTTTTGACCTATAAAGCCCTATACGGCCTGGCCCCCACCTATCTATGGGACCACCTCATTCCCCACATTCTGGACCAGACCCTGCAGTCCATCGGGAGCGCCCTTCTTGAAGTCCCCTGAGTTATTTGGGGGGCGACTATGAAGAGGGTGTTCTTGGTGGCTGCTCCTCGGCTGCGGAACTCCCTTCCGGCGGAGGCCCAAGTGGCCCTAGACCTCCCCTCCTTCGGCGTCAGTGCAAGACTTGGCTGTTCTGCCAGGTTTTAAGTGAGGGAGATGGGTGAAGGCTGGGGTTTTCGGTGGGGGGTTAGGTTGGGTGGGTTGATTATTTTTACATCTCCCATTATGGTTTTTTTAATATATAAAATATGTGTGTGTGTTATTTTAATTATATTTATATTTATATTATTGTTTTAAATTTTATATTGTAAGCCGCCCTGAGCTGCCTTTGGCAGGAGGGGTGGGGTAAAATTCATTTAAATAAAATAAATAAATTAATTAAATAGAGTTAAGCAACGTATATCAAGTCTCAATTGGGATCATGACCCCCAACTGCAGATGTCTTAACCCCACTTGGTCACCGCTAGGTATTGCTAAAATAGGTAAGCCTGGAATGAACATGGCAGAATATGGTTCACAACAAGTTGAGCTAGCAGGGATGAAAAACTAAGTTAATAGAGATTCTCTGTTTACTTCCTCCTCAGACTAGTTATCAAGAAAGGATAAACACATAATGCCCAGGCTAACTGGAGCCATCAGCATCTATTTCTAAAGTCTGGATATCTTTCACAGTGGAAGGCCTTGGTATTACTTGACATGAGACAAAAGAAGAATTTAGTGCTTTATAACCCAGTTTGCATTTGTTTCTGATGCAAGAACACCATGTTCCACATCCTACAGACTGGCTGTCCCTGGTTTGTATCCCAGCATCTTTCAGCCTTTAGTTATTCTACAAAAATGAAGCATTTTAAGAATGACGTGGAAGGGGTTTCAACAGACTTGTAACAAAAGGGGCTGCATGATGGAAAAATTCTAGAAAACAACCTTATCTTGCACTCAGCTTGGAAATCACATTGAACATGTTTTGATGACTGGAGTGGTCTTTAAGGCAAGGCAAGCAAGGCAGCCAGCTAGGGCTCCAATCTCTAGGGTGACCTATGCTTGCAAAAATATGTTGCGTGGTTTTCCGAGCTATACCCCTCCAGTCCCATTTCTCTCCCCACCCCCCATCCCCGACATACGAGGAAGCAATGCCGTTTTCCTCCTCCATCTTGGGCCCCAGCACTGCCTAAGGTATGCTCTGCTTCCTGATGTATTTGAGACTCTTCAAGGTCTGTGAAGTCAATGACACAGGATCAGAATGTTCAACCACTACAGCCAGGGGTGCCTTTGATTACTTTTTACACTACAATGGAAAAGATGGTAAGACAGGAAAACTAATGGAAAGTCACTGCTGGACCCACTCATAACGTGGAAACATACTTTCACAAGAAAGCTTTCTAGTTTTAGTTCTCTTTAGTCTGTGTGTCCAACCCATCATTATTTAAAAAGTAGTAACTTTAAAAACCCTTACCCTGAAAATGTTTAATACCATGTCTTTTGAGCAGAGATAATGCACACAGTGCTCCTTCTATTTTATTAGAAACAACTATCAATGAGTCTATTTCAGCTACTGTATTTTGTATATTATACTAAATCCATTTAAGTGCAAAAACAAGCCACAGTTCCCTCAATCACTTGATAGAAACCATATGAGAGCAAGTGCTATAAAGTACTTTCAGGATTATGCTCCAGACTTTCAAGTACCCTAGCCACTACCTTTGCAGCATATTAAGAGGAAAGTGACCTTTAGTTGGCAGACACTGCCTCTATGAGCATCAGCCAAACTTCTGAGAGGGAAAGGCTGAGGGTGAAAACAAAACGTGACAGTGGCGAGGTGCCTCCCCAGTCTGCCCCAGGGTGGGTCACTACAGCCGCCACTCCTACATGAGCAGTTCTCCCTCCCGTAACTCAGGCGTGGGGGCTTCCATCACAGGTCCCTACACACCACACATCAGCTTGAGGAGCTGTCCACAGGGAAAAGGATTCCCAGACCCCTGCTGCTCTCCAGGATTGGGCCCCAAAAAGAGCTGCCCGCCAAGACCCCTTGGCCCGCCTAGCTAGGCGGCCACCAGGGGAAATTGGCGCGCTCCTGAGGACGGAGCAAGGTCGGTCACAGCTGCACTCCCCGCTTGCAGCTGAATAGCTGCGGGCGGGAGCGTTGCCGGGCAGAACTGACGGGCCGCGGCGGGAAAAATGGAGGCCCGGCCGAGGTTGCCCAGCAACAGGGGGCTTAGCCAATGGTCGGGCGCGGTCTGGAGAGCCCCTCCTCCTTTGCCTGTGGGGAATCTCCCGCCCGCTGGCCAGACCGACATTCCGCCGGTGTGTATCTCAGAGCTAGCTCCCACCCTCCCTCCCTTGGGCACTGCAGGGGATACCCGGTTGCCGTTTGGGGGCCAGGAAGGAATTTTTTGCAGGGGTACCTTATTGGCAGTGGGTCTCCTGTTTTTCGCCTTCCTTGCAGTGGCTTGTTAACAATTTGGCTGATTAATCGGTCAGTAGTTAGATTGGAGGGAGAAATTGTTAGTTGAGGTTAGAGAGGTATGTTTTGTCGCACTCTTTGCAGGGGTCCAGTGCGGTACATAGAGTTGGGTTAAGAATAAATTGGGTATAGAAGTCATCTCTATAAGAGATGGGGAGGAAGGAGCAGGTGCACAGGCATGGCAAGGCCAGCACCAGGCTAACCTCCCGGGGGAAGGGTGCTTAGCACACAGTTGGCAGGGGCAGGCACGGTCCCCCAACCGGCAGCACCAATCCCTTACCTAGGTTTCGAGGGACACGGCCTCCCTCCTACCCTCTCGTGCCTCAGCAAATAGCCGACGCGCGAGGGAACGGGAAGGGAGGAGTCAACATGGCATTGGGGTGCACCTCCAGGCCATATCCTAGTGTCCATTATGTTTAAGTTGGTTAGTTATAGTACCGGCACTGAACCTGAATTGCCAGAAGGGCAATTACCCCCACTAGGCTGATTCATACATTCCAATTTGAATAAAGAGTGCGGCCGTTTAAATCCAATACAGTTATCCTTGTCTCATTCCGATGCGCCGTCAAACAGCTGATGGGAGGCTTGTCGCATCACAGTTTGGTACACTCACATGGCCCGTCAAACAATTGATGAAGGCTGTTCCTCAGGGATCCCCCTCATTAGTAGTTTGGTGTGCGCTCAGCCTGGCAAACAGCTGATGGGGGCTTCCTCGGGATCATGGATGTGTGCAATGAATCGGTCGCCTATCTTTTTGTACTTGTCCTCATCTCTGTTCTGTAATCCTGTGGTCAGTATTTCAGTGCTGGGGACAGGAACTGGAAAAGGGCCAAACAAAAGCCAGCCACAGGCCCAATATTCCCCACCTTGGCCTAGACAAAGGAACTGGAGCAATCCAAGAGCTGAGAGAATTCAGACTGGGATGCACTGTGTGTATGAACCTGTATATGTTATTGGTGGTGGAGCCTCTCTTTACACACCAACCAAAAAAACAAGGTCACAGGTGAAGTAATCAAGTTGCTGTGTGAGAAAGAAGCCAGAAACCAATTTTAATGGAGTTATTCCTACACAGACTTGAGCACGCCATGGTCTATTCCTTCCTCTCTTATCTTTCTCCTTCCCAGAAAGAAGAGAGAGTGCCAATTTAAAAAAAAAGAAAAAAAAAAGACTTCAATCTGAAATTTAGACACTAAAAATCCTATTCAGTTAAGTATGAAATAGCATGAAAGGTTATTTTGGGGCTATTCCCAGTTCCATTTCAGAAATATTAGCTAGCAGACACAGGCCTAAGTAATTTCATCTTAAATATTCGCCTCATGATCTTGGATGACATTTTGATGGTTTTATTTTATTCAAACTGACTCATCCATCCCCACTTCCAGTCTGACTGGAACTGCCCACGTAGGCTGCAATGGGACTACCCCACAGTAAGTGGATAGAAGACTGCAAGTTTAATGCTGTCAAAAATTCACACTCATGCTCTAGATCACAGTGATTACGTCAGATGTGCTCTACCACAGAATTATCCCGACAGTTTGTTATGTTTAAAAATGTGAACCTACTACATAGATAAAAATAACCCATATCTTCTTTCTAGTGCATCAGCTAAAATACTTATAAGCACATGCCACACAGCAAGACAATAATTTAGTTACAAATTAACAAGAATGTGAAATTACTACCAAAAGGAGATTTCTAGGAGCCTGGACAAGGAATATATCTACAGAGTAAAGTCCGATAACAGGAAGAGATTTCACACAGTACTTTCATATTTCTGTTTCTAAACCACCCTAGTCCGGCCACAGATTGGCGGGGAATATTTTGCATCTATTCAACACAGCAGCAACAGTCATAAATGAAGATGTCTTGTTGCCATGAATTCTCACTCTTATTAACTCTCTCAGCCAGATGGAACCCATTTTATGCACTACCTTAACTGAGCCAAGCATCCCACTGAAATCACAGCATCTCTAGCCTCAGGCAGGTTCTCCCTCTTTTGATTTATTTTCTACATCTTCAACATGAAGGTGGTTTCTACTTTCTTTGTTTTTAGTTCCAGCTGAATGCAAAGGATAGCAGAAGTTCAGAAAGAAAAATAGATTTTTCAAGAAAAACAAAAGCTATTATCTCTGTCTTTAGCATGGACTGAGTCTGCCTGGCTAAGAGTCTACAGCAGGGGTAGATCCTCCATTGGGGAGACACCCTCTATGACACCCCTCAGGCTGCCCTTTTGCCTCAATGTAACCCCAGCAAGCGGCTGCTCTGGGTCCATTCCCCCAACCTCCCTTTGGCATAGGTCCTGTGCTGCACACGCTGGGGAGGCTCTTCTAACCAACCTTCCCCTGTTGGCTCCTGGTTGTGACCAGCGCCAATCAGTTTACCGGTGGTGGTGTGTGACCAGGAGCAAATGGGGGAAGAGCTTGTTAAAAAAGCCTCCATGCACCGTGGGAAGGGGGGGGATGTCTCCTCCAGCTCCTCCCTCCCTCCTGGGGGAGGGGGTCAGACTGAAGCACCTACGTGGGGAGACGAGAGACATCTCCTCTTCCTCTCTCCCTCTCTCCTACTCTCGTGGGCGGGCCACAGGGAGGAGGAAGGGGAGACTCAAGAGGAGTCACTCTCCCAACCCCCCAATGAGCATGCTGCTCTGGGCGCAGTCCTAGCGAAGCAATGCACTTTCAGGGATTGGAGAGGGGAGGTACCAGTGGCTCCTTCAAAAAGAACCCAGCCAATCAGAAAGGCCTTTAGGGTTGTTCAGGGCGTGTCTCCTAGATGCCCTGGCCGCCCTGATTTGGGAGGGGGGGCAGAGCAAGCACTCTTTCCTCCTTCCCCTTTTTATTAGAGGGGAGTGGGGAGAGAGAGCAGATTTGGCCCAGTTCACAGGCTGCTACAGAGGACAAATGGATCCCTCCTCTGGGGCGAGTAATTTTTTTTTAACTTACTTTTTAATTTCTTATTTATATGTTTTTATTTATTTTATTTTTTCTTTAAATGTATTTTTAAATTTTATTTTGGATTTTTTAGTATTTGGAGTAATTTTGGCTGTCTGGGTATATTAAATAGGTTTTGGACTTTTTAAAAATTAGGTTTGGAAGTATTTTTTTTGTTTTGGTATTTTAAATATGTTTTTGGATTTAAAAAAAATATTTTTAGGGTTTGGGAGTATTTTGTTTCGGTACTTTAAATATATTTTGGGAGGTGTTTTAATTTTTGGTTTGTGCATTGACAATATATTTTAAAAAAATAATTTATCTTTAATTTTTAAAATCATTTCTGTTTGTGTATAGTTTAGATATTAGAGTGGATATATTGTGCATAGACTGAGTGAGTACAGAAAGGGAATGTATTTTTTAGATTGTAAGGTTAGCCGCCTCGGGCAGGGACTCTGTCTATTCTCAACAGTTGTAAAGTGTCAAGTACATTGCTGGTCCTATATAAATACTTTAAATAATAATAATAATAATGGAACACTTCAAATATACTTGTTTTTTCACGTGACTTTATATTGTCTTATAGTGTTGCACTTTCTTACAACAACCCCTTTGAATTTTGTCCTTCTTCATGTGTGGTTTGATGACTGAGAAAGTTGAACTTTGAATCTTTATACTGGACAGTTGGGATGTTTTTGTGGGCTCATAGTGCAAAAAAATCACAGGCAAGATATAAAAGTTTTTTAAAAAAAAATGTATTTGGTGACAATTGTTTGGTGACTAAGCCTCGCGTGTAGTCTTGCGTGGTTTCACTGTTTTTGAAGGAAGAAATAGCCACATTAGTCACTTTGAATTTTGTACCCTCCACCACTGCCTCCCACTTTGAATTTGGGATCTTAAGGATTTGTCCATGTATTTTTTTCCTCTTCTTTACTGGTCTGGGAGCTTTCAGCTTGTAGGAATGACTGAAAGTGCTATATCAGAGGTCGCAAATCTTTTCCCTCAGCGACCAATTGCAGAATTTATGGTGTGCATTTTAAGATTACACACAATTCTGTTGTGTTTCACAGCATTTTCATGCATTTTAGTTGTGGCCTATGCTGCCTGTGTATTTCAAATATCGTAATGTTCACTTGAATTGCACCTTAAGTAAATTACTGGAAATTTCTGTAATCTGGGATAGTTATCATAGTACTTGGGTTTTTTTGCTATGTACTCCTGCCAATGAACACATTGCCTGCATGTAGTTATCGGAGACAAGTCCCTGCCCAGTGGGCTTACAATCTAAGAAGGATAAGGTTGAGGGGAACACAGGGAAACACATATATATCCTCATTTTTTACAGATAGAGACAGAAGATGTAAAATTCCATGTCAGTTTCAAAATTCTGGTTGGTCCTGCCTACTGTTGGCTTGGCTCCACCTTCTTTTGGCTTGGCCCTGCCCACTGTTGACCATGCCCACCACCCCTGAAACCCACCCACCTGCCACTGGCATAGCTTGCTCTTAGAATCCTCCACATTTTTACTCCACATGTTCATTCAGGGAAGGAAAACGTCCCATGCCTTTCAGTAATTGAACAGGCAGTGTAGAGGTTCAAGACCCGGTTGAGGACACAGTAGAAATGGATAATGTACAAAAAAGGCAACAAAGATGATCAAAAACATGGAACAGCTTCTGTACAAGAAGCAGCTCAATAGGTTAGGGCTTTTCCGCATAACAAGATGGTGGGGGAATAAGATCGAAGCTCACAAAATTGTGAGTGGTATGGAGCAAATAGATAGGACTGTTATTTACCCACTTCTCAGAATACTAGAAGTAAAGGACACCCTATAAAATTAACTGGCAACAGATTTAAGAGAAAGTAAGCAGTTTTCATTCAGCATACATTTATTCTGTGGAACTCCTTGTCAAAGAATATTGTGAAGGCCAATAGCATAACTAGTTTCAAAAACGGATTAGGATAAGTTCTTAGAGGATAGGTCTATAAATGGCTATAAGTGAAGTTGGTCAAGGGAGACTACCTCTGACTCTTGAAGGCTGGGAGTGAATAGTAGAAAAGGAATCCCTCCATTATAGGGGTGGTTTCTGTAAAAGGGAAGACACACCCCTCCCACACCCCCTGGGGCCGACTCAGTTCAGCCCTGACACCAGAACCCATTCTAGTCCTTCCCAGGGTCCCACTCTGGTTGCTAACAAGCCTCTGGTATCTCTCAGCTGCTTGCAGTGGCCACTTTTCTCTTTCAGTTCGGGCGCATATGCAGAGAACTGAAAGATGATCAAGTGAAAGAAATGCATGCACACATTTATCTAGCTGACAAGATAAAGAAGCACAATTGACTCTGTAGGTGTTTATACATTTACTACAGACTTTGTCAGGAGCATCAATAGAGTGAAAGACTATTAAGGATCTACGTTTCAAATTGCCAGAGCAGTCCCATCTCACAAGAGGTAGCACCATAGACAGTCTGGATCAAATCAAAGTGGAAGCCTGGGATATAATTTTGAATACAAAAGGTCATTAACTGTTTCACGCTTGCAGCATTTGATAAAACCAACATAGTGGCAAAACTGGATGAAGGCTACCTTCTGAGCATTAGAAAGCACAATGAGGAAGTTGACAACAGCTACATTCATTCCAAAATAGTTGATTGGATCAGGTTCTATGGTGCTTTTGAGTTGGCACTGCATGGCCACGATTAGACTAAGGACTCTTTGAACTCAGGAGTGTTTCGACCCTTTGTTGACATTGATTCCCCTATGGAGAAGCATTTGAAGACTGCCACAGTATTCAGGGGCTCTTCCAAAATAATCCAAAATGATCTCCTACACTGCATGCTCACAGTGGCCAGGGATTTCATAATTCGGCAGATGAAGAGTACTGAATATGTGGCTATTCAGGCTGATGACACCACAGATGTGTCAACTCACTGCCAGTCAGTACCGATTTATCGTTACATTGGTGATATCTGGGTTTAATGTTTCCGTTGGTTTTGTCACTGTTACATATATTCTGTGTGTTGTGTTGTACATTTTGTTTATTAATACCATTGGTATATGGAATTTTATATAGCCATGTGGCTTTAATAAATTCATTCATACATCATAACATTCATGGCAGAGGCTCAGCTGTAGAGGTTGGTTTTTTTTAGCTTTACACAGTTGCAAGACTCATGCAAAAATGATAGTCATAGCATTGCTGCAGCAGTTGAATGCTGTTTTCCCACAGGATGCTAACAGAAAGTGATTTCTCAGAACAATGATGGTGCGTGCGTGCGTGCGTGCGTGCGTGCGTGCGTGCGTGCGTGCGTGAGTAAAAGAGGATACAGGACACATACCCAAATGCTCATTATGTACACTCCTACACACATCAGCTAAATCCGATCATTCAATAAGCTGTGATAAAGAAAGTTCAAGTATTTTTTGCAGATTTGAGTGGATTAACAGCCTTTTTTCATCATCTCCAAAAAGGACAGAGGTTCTGGATATGATAGTGAAGAGAAGGCTCCCCAGAGCACCTGTCACACGCTGGAACATCAATGTGCGGACAGTAAAGGATCTAACTGAGTGCTTTAACCACATATGTGGTGATTCTGATGCCACTGCAACTTGTGAGGCCTGGGGATTTGCTTGAAAGTTGGAAGAGGACAGGTAGTTCGTTTAACTTCCTGTTTTTGTTCCATAAAATAATGCCTCATGTTAAGGTGCTTTACGATCAACTCTAAAAGACAGACAGTGACTCTGTAGGTGTTCAGAAATTTACTACAGACTTTGTAAGGAGCATCAATAGAGTGAGAGACTCTATTAAGGATCTGCATTCTGAATTGCCAGAGCAGTCCAACCTCCCAAGAGGTAGCACCATAGACATCTGGATGAAATCACAGTGGAAGTCTGTGATATCATAATTTCGCATGCAAAGGAACGGTTTTCGTTTACAAAGCACCCAGTGAGTGCAACATTATTGCAGGGGGCTCTTTTTGAAGCACACAACCAGCGCTTTCCAACATGAACGTTGAATGAGACAGTGGATGCTTACCCCATGCTATAAAAAGACAGACTGAGGATGAAGCTTTCTGTCTCGTATGGGAAGAAACATCTGTGTGGCATGAAGGATGCCTCAGACCTACTTCATACATTGCTGATCAACAATCTGCAGGACAGCTTTGCTGAAACTTTGAATCTGGTGAGAATTGTCATCAGAAAAACCAATGACAACAGTGGAATCTGAATGGACTCTCTCTGCTCTACAGAGAATAAACTTTTTCCTGAGGAACACGCATTTCGACACACACATTATAGTTCCAGATGTTTCAATCTTCCGGGTTCACATGTACGCTTTCTTACACACACACACACACACACACACACACACACACACACACACACACACACACACACACAGGAGAAATGTGTGCGTAAAACCACCCAATGACAGCAGAAAGACTGAATGTTGTCAATAGAAAAAAAGTTGATCCAACAAATACCTGACTTCAGCCACAGGACAAATGAACTGTTCACACATCTCAAAGACCGTTGGATGTCTTTGCTGTACAAGCAATAGACCTGTGAGAGGGTTTGTATATGGACTGCATGGGAAACCTTTTGAGGTGCTTGGCTGGTGAGGCAAAGGAGCTGGGGAGGATGAGTTTGCTACTTGAATTTTTGGCTTGTTTGTAGGGGTGTCTTTGGTTGTGGTTTAGGTTGTGTTTGGGGGAGAGTGCGACTGTGTTTGGTTGCAGTTTAATAAACGCTTGCTTGAGTCCAAGATCTGTATTCAGTGTGGGGTTGTTGTTGTTTTTTAACTGATTGCACATATTAAGCATTTATATAGTACCAGCAGTGCACTTGACCGACATTTTACAGTTGTTGGGAGACAGGTCCCTACCCAATGGTCTTATAATCTAAAGAGGACAAGGGTGAGGGGAACACATGATAAGACAGACACATACATTTCAATTTTTTACAGATGGGGAACAGAGGCTGTAAATTTCCATATTAATTTCAAATTTTGGGTTGTCTAGGCTTCGCCTACTGTTGGCTCCACCTACCGTTAACCTGGTCCCTCCTACTTCTGGCCCTGCGCTGCACCCCACCAGCTGCCACTGCTCCATTATAACCTGTTGTGCATGTCTGTAAAGCAAACCGAGTTGGCTACTGTCAAGAGACAGGATTCTGGGCTAGACAGATCATTGCTCTGACCCAGGATGGCCCTTTTGTCTTTAAAAGCACGACAGGCCTTCTCAGAGGGAGACAAATAGATCATCTAACCTCCCTCTCATATGCTCCACCCTATGCCAGCATGAAGCTATGGAAGCCTAGACACTTGGATTTGGGACTGCCTGGTAGTGAAGGAACACAGCAGCAGTTACCATTTCTCTCAGTGCTTTGCTCCTGGCTGAAGTCCTGCAACATGGCACATGGGGATGCTCTTTCCCTGTTGTGCCGTTCATAGTACTGGCCTTCACACCACAACTCTGCTTCCTCCCACCCACCACTACATCCCCTAGCCAGCTCCACTAAGATGAAAAGGTCCAGTTCCAAGACCAAACAGTTGATAGGAGATTTCAGGCCAAACTTCAGGAAGGTACAATACTGAAATCAACACCCTCAAAATTAAATGATCTAGAGACCTGGACTGCACTGAAAGGAACTACCCATGTAGCCAATTTTATTGCTATTCTTTTGCCTTTGAAAACCAGACACAAGAAAGCTTGTAACTAAATTCATTACAAGCTGGCAAAGATAAAACGTGAATGGTACTGCTTGGGAACCTGGAATTACTGCCTCAGCCTGTTACTCCCCTCTTCCTTTCATGAATCAATGCAAACAAGTCATGTATGGCTTACGTGGCACCCTCTTCCCACTACACAGGATAATAGACTCTGACAAGAGGTTCAGCCCTCGTTGTTGCCTGCTAAGCAATTTCCCCCAGAAATTAAGGTCCCGAGTAATTGAAAATACATGTAAACGACCACTGAAGCAGCAAGACTCGTAGGGGCTAATTAAGGCACACTAACAGCTTTAAGAGAAAAAAGCTGCACAGTATTTGTACTGCCTTACTGCAATTGGTACAGAAATTAAAAATAAAAGATGACGTTAAGGACCTCCTCATTTAGACTGCAGGGAAAGCAGAAATTTAGATCACAACTGAACCAGCTGAATAAGTAATCAGAAGCACAGCTAAGCTGTAGACCCCAGAGCTGGATTTATCTTGTGCCTACTCCCTATTTTCATTCAGGTCGCTGGGCGAGATCTTATTTATCATTATATTCTGTTGGTGCACTTGGGTTCGGATAGAAATTGAATAAATGAAATTTAAAGAGAAGGTTAAAGTTTGGTTTTGGTAGTAACTTAAAAAGTAACCTAGTTGCTACAGCACCATTCACAAGACACCCTTCCTCCTTGCAAAACAATGACATGTTTGTTATCCTGTTTGTGTGAATACTAAGCTACCAGACAATTCTTCTATATTTTCACTGGATTCACCCCCCTCCCTATTTCTCTATTGATTTTCCCACAATGGAAAGGGGTGGAAGAATGGCTTTAGGATGTCCTTACCTGTAATAGTCTGGAAACAACACTGGAAACTAGTCTCAGTCCCAGAGTGTGGAATCCCTTCACCACTATAAGATCACTCACAGGAAGAAGGCGACAAGCAGAAAACAATGTATTGGACAGAAGCAGATTGCCCATTGGGGCTAATGTGGGCTCCGGCCCACTAGAAAATCCTGCTCCCACTGGTGAGCTGCTGGCATGCTGCTGCTACTGCTTGAACTTAAGGCTGGGGCTGGATCCAAGCTATCCCTAGACAGCTTAGAGCAGCTGCAAGCAAGCCCCATTCTGAACCTGCTCAGAGCCCCCAAGCCCAGTGCTGTGCTATGGGGAGAGCCCAGGGAGGGCCAATTAATGTCCAGCCCATCTAGGCCCATTCACAGCTCCCCCAAACATAGACTGTGTATTGGGGTCTGAAGGTTGCTCTGGAATAATTAAAATGACACAAAATCATTGCCACTTGAGCGTCAGAGCCTTGGAATCAAACCTTTGCCATCAAAAGACAGAGAACATGGAATCACCCAGAAGCACAGGTAAGTGCTAAGTATTTCACACAATTGTCAATGTGGGTTTGTGCTTCTCCCCACTTTAAGAATAAGCTGTTAGAATCCTAGGGACATAATCCTGGCTGCACAGTTCCAGTGCTACCACTTACAGCTGGCACACGCCCAACTAAAACAAGAGGGACTTGCACGGTACTAAGTACCAACACTGGTGCTTTACAGCCAGAGGATCATGCTGCCTATATCGCTAACTTTCAGTAGGATTTTGGTCCCTTGGATTCTTAGGTGCTTTCAAAAACTCTTTTTCTAGATTATTTTCTTATAAAGTTTTTTATAGCACTCGTCATCACCTTCTTGCTTCAAGATTTCTTTATAGATAGTTTATTTGACGGCACTAGCTCTCGCCATGGCCCAAAACAAACAAACTAATAAAACAAATATTTCTTTATAAAGAAATATTTATAAAACAAAGATTTTATTATGCCAAATTATGCATCCTAGGACACAGTCTCATTGTAACCAAATTATACTCCTTCCTCTTGCTTTACTCGCTAGTTAAATAAAATCTCCAGTATCACCCAACTTTTGTAGATGCTGGCAAATCTGCACCATGTAAGTCTTGGGTCTTCAAGAACGTTTTCCCCAAGGGCAAATGAGGAGAAAAAATATAATTTCTTTCTTCTCAAGTTCCTCCAATGTGCTGCTTCAATTCCAAGGCTGCTGTAATGAGTTTACTGTCCCTGTGGATGGCGATTTACTGATAGAATGTCACAAAGTCAATTTTACTGTAAGATATGTTATCAAGGTTTGATTTAATTTTACAGTTAAAGGAAACCTTGATAAAATGATGCAGCATTCCTGAAAAAAAGAGAAAAATATCTGTTTAAAAGTCAACTGAAAGTGGATTATTAACTTTTTGGGGGCTGCAGCAAGTTAAGGACCCTGGCCTTCCCCCTCCCCCTTTTTTCTGGATTCTGTGAGCGCTGTAACACTTCAAAGAAAATACTATCCTCTGAGTAGGTTCTCTCAACTCTTGAGCTAACTGCCCAGCATTCCCACCAACAGTATGTGGTTGTCACCATAAAGTTTCCTTTGCTGCAATGTGTGGTAATTTATCTGGAGGTTAGGCTTACCCAACTGTTCGTGTCATATAGTTGGATTTGTGGGAAGAGCTCTGTTATCCACCCGCTTCCTAACCCATACTCCATTCACAGCTAGTTTTCCGGCTGCTTTTTTGCCCAGCACGTAATGGTAAGAGATCTGGAAAGGGGAAATCATGGGATGCGCTGAACCCTTCTGACCAAGTGTGTATTGTGGTAAGCTTGTGAAGCTTGGGTTTAACTGACCTATGGGCAATTTACATGGGGTAAATATAACCACAAACCTTGTACTTCTTACAAATGAGCCCTTGCTTTAATAACATTTCTAAAATAAAATTTTAGTATCAATTTGACATTTTTTGTATTATGATTTTAAGATAAATGATTCTGGGAGAATGCAGCTTCAGTTCACCTTCCGCTTGTTCTCTGGCATCAGGCAAGACTATCTGGTATAGTGGAGCGGACACAGTTCCTTCTAGTACATTTCAATGCATCTCAGTGCACCAATCGGGTAGTCTTATTTGGAAGCAACGCAGACATTTCCCTTCTCCAATCCAAGACTTGGATGCCTGTCTAGACTCTTGGCTTGCATACAAATCTATGCTGTGGTTAAAGGAAAGCACGTCTCTCCAATATAATCATTCAAAGTCCAAGTGAAGATTATGAGATACAAGAGCAGAGCATGCTTGCAAGTTAAGCAAGTATTTAACTGGTTTTCACTTTTAAAACATGAAGTCCCCACACAGTTGCTGCAGAAAAAGCTTACAGACCACCTAAATATGCATTTCTCAGAATGCCAGTTCAGTACCTTATGAAAAGGGACACTCATTTTAACTTAATAATTATAGCTGATCAAACTTTTTGGGAGAAGTTTTTAAAAAATAGTTACCAAAATTTGGGGGTTAGACATAGGGTGTTTTAATACATAACTGTGCCATGCACCACCACGTTTTAATCCTGCCTGGGGTGAGGGCCCTCAATCCAAGCAGGATCTGGTCCTGTTGCCGAACAGACATGCTGGTGAACCGGGCTGGGGAGGGGGCGGGGAGGGGTGATGTGTGGACATGGTCTTCACAGTCGTATCCCCTGTTCCGCTGAGCGCAGCTCACCCTCCTCTCCGATAGGCAGCTGTGGTGGCCTATGAGGCCGCCACACCCACCTGTGGTGGCCTATGAGGCTGCCACATCCACCTGGAAAAGCTCTGGTCCTGTACCAGAGGTAGGTCGAGCGGGCCATCACACATGATGCCCCACTCTACCTTGGTCTGGGGATGGCTTCCCTGGGCCATGTTATGGCTTAGCCCGCACTGTGACTTGGCAGGGAGCCCAAGTCATAACGTGGGCTAAATCCTGCCACAGTCAGTGGAGAGCCGTGATCCCGCCTGTAGTAACATCTGGTGGACAGGATCTAACATTACAGCACCATGGGTGGCCATGCGGGTTAAAGCGTGGCCATCCATGGTACCATCATGTCTAAAAACACCCAAAATCTGTCAGGCCTGGGGGGCCTGAGGAGATGGGGGGGCAGGCGGGGTCCGAGGCAGCGGGCCCCGCCGGGCCGACACCCCCGACAGCAACCAGATCCCCAGAAGAACTCCCCGGGAGGGTCGCACCAAACTCACCCCCAGGGAGACCTAGGCCCAGCGTTCGAGGAGGAACAAGGGAGGGCCCGCCCGGCAATAGGGGCGGAGCACTCTGACAACGCTCCGCGATCCAAGGCCAGGCCCCCAGGCTCACCGCGGCACGACGCAACGGAGCCGCCAGGGCCGGCCCCGCCCCCTGCAAGCACACAGCGGGCGGCCACGCCCCCCGGGCCGCCACCCCGACGCTCTGCCCGCCTACTGGAGAGAAACGCTGTGGCGCTGCTTAAAAGGGAGGACACAGAGAAGCTCCCTTGCTGGTGATCAGAGCCTTGCCCTGAGAGACCGGCCCCGAACCCCAATCTAAGAGTGACCTAGCTAAGTGTGACCGCAAGTGGAGTGTGAGTGTGTGCGAGAGTGAGAGAGAGAGAGAAAGAGAGAGAGAGAGAGAACCTTGGGCCTTCAGCGTGACTGTAAGTACTGTGTTCCTTCCTTGTGCACTTGGGTGCCCGCGGGGACATTCTGGTGTGCGTGTCCTGCCCTGCTTCCTTCCCCCCGGGTTTCTTGCACGGTGTTCCCCCACAAGCCCCCCAACCCTCGCCCCAGGCCCTGGACCCCGCGTGCTTGTGTTCTTGGCCCGTAGGGGGCCTTCCCTGGTTGGGAAGCGGCAACGCCTGCGCCCCTGTGATGATCTAGGTGGGGAATGGCTAGTCCTTCCAGAACCACCATATAAGAACCTGAGGGGTCCTTTTTAGGCAACGCCCCTTCCCTGCCAGGGTTCCCCAGAGCAGCGTGGCTTTTCTGGTTCCCGGGCTGCCCCCTTCCCGTGAGGGTTCCGCTTCCACGGAAACCCAGCCCTCACAGTATCACCAGCACCCATCCCCTGCTCATGGAGCAATTACTTGCCGAAGTCAGGGACTTGGCCCACTCCGTGCAATCCCTAGCAATGGAGGTTAAAGACCACAAGGAGCAACAAGGGCCAGAAACTGCCCCAGTCTTGGTACCGTCACCGCCGGCCCCAGTGGCAGCAGCCGCCGTTGCCTTAGCCCCTCGTGAACCCAAGGGACCCTCCATCACTAAATTCACCGGGGAACGTCGGCAGTTTCAGGGGTTCCTGGCCTTATGCGAGTTAACCTTCTAGTCCCAACCCCGAACCTACGATACGGATGCCCGGAAGGTTGCCTTCATTATCGGGCTATTGGAAGGACATGCTTTAGCGTGGGCTACCCCACTGCTTACTAGCAATAGCCCCTTTTTGGAGGATTATGAGGGGTTTGTGCGGGAGTTCAAGTTTCTGTACAATTACCCCCACCGCATTCAGGACGCAGAAACGGTAATCACGACCTTGAAGCAAGGAAAGGGCCCCCTGCTGGACTATGTGACCAAATTCCAGCAGGTGGCAGTAGACCTCAATTGGCCTGATAAGGTTCTTCGCGTAATGTTCAAGCGAGGGTTGAGTGAAGAAATTAAGGACCAGCTGGCCTTTACAACTCTTCCCAAGACTTGGGGGGCATTGGTAACGTTGTCCTTACAGATCGAGGAACGACTTAACGAAAGACATCGGGAACGCCGGAGCGAGGCCTACCGAGGCCCCCCACTACGCCCGATGCCCATCGGGGGCAGTCAAGGAGAAAACCCCCGCTGCGAGGAGGTAGAGCCTATGCAAGTTGGGGCCTCCCGAGGACCCTTAACCCTGGCAGAGACGGAGCGGCGGTGTCTATCCCACCTGTGTTATTACTGCGGGGAAGCCTTGCATTATGCCCGGAATTGCCCTGCAGCCCCTAGAAACAGGCGAGAGGTGGGAAAAGCCCAGGCTCGAGAAGTCTAGGGGGTCTCTCGAGCCAGGCCAACGCACCCCTAGCGCCATTAGCGCCCCGGGTTCCTAGCTACCCGGAGAGAAGCCCGCACCTCCAGATACCCGTGATGCTGGGCCTTGATCCTGCTCGAACCCTAGTAACCTGGGCCTTGGTGGATTCCGGAGCCTCCGGGAACTTCGTGGATGAAGGGTTCGTGCGGCGGCACCAGATTCCACAGCAAACGCGACCACGGAAGGAGGTAATCCACTCTATTGATGGGTCTCCATTGGTCTCTGGCCCGATTACTCAACAAACCCCCCCTTTACCCCTGATGATCCAGGGGCACGCCTTACCCCTGCAACTGGATGTAGTATGTACCCCTATTTTTCCTGTTGTCTTGGGGATCCCGTGGCTCGAACAATGGAACCCGACCATCGACTGGCAGCGGCACACCATGCAAGTCCGGAAACTCAGCAACAATGTTCCCGAGGCCAAGTACCTCACCCCCACCGGGTGCACCACCGTGCCAGCCTATGAGGTTCCGGGATTACCCGCGGCCTACCGGGCCTATGCCCCTCTTTTCAGTGAACAAGAAGCGACGGTATTACCCCCGCACCGTCCCTACGATTGTCCCATTGAGCTTCTACCTGGAACCCAGCCCCCCTATGGACGGATCTACGCCCTCTCAGGACCCGAACTACGCACCCTCAAACAGTATATCGATGAGAATTTACAAAAGGGGTTTATCCGACCCTCTACCTCCCCGGCGGGGGCACCCCTCTTTTTCGTGCCCAAGAAGGACGGGGGGTTACGGCCCTGCATCGATTACCGGGGGCTAAATACTATCACCGTGAAAAATCGATACCCCCTACCTTTGATCCCCGAATTACTGAATCGGCTCCAGGGAGCACGCATTTTCTCGAAACTCGACCTGCGGGGCGCCTATTACTTGGTACGAGTCCGTGCCGGGGACGAGTGGAAAACGGCATTCCGGACAAGATACGGACACTTTGAGTATCTGTGATGCCTTTCGGACTGGCCAACGCCCCGGCTACGTTTCAACATTTTATAAATGATGTACTTCGAGAGGTTTTGGACGTTTTCGTTATCGCTTACCTAGACGATATTTTAATTTACTCCCGGTCAGAACAAGAACACGTGGGCCACGTCCAGACTGTACTGAAGAAGCTGCAACACCACCACCTCTTCTGCAAACTGTCCAAATGTGCCTTCCATACTACCTCAATTGCCTTCTTGGGCTTTGTCATTTCCCCGGAAGGGTTGAAGATGGACGACACCAAGGTACAGGCCATTCTATCCTGGGTTCCACCTCCCACGGTTAAGCCACTCCAACGTTTTCTAGGGACCACAAATTATTACCGACAATATATTCCCTGCTACGCTGCCATAACTAAACCTCTAGCTATGCTGCTACGCAAGGGAATATCCTACTCGTGGACGACAGAGCACCAGAAAGCCTTCAACACACTAAAGCGCGCATTCACGCGAGCTCCGCTTCTACAATATCCGGACTTCGAGAAGGCATTTGTGGTAGAGACGGATGCCTCCAACAAAGCCATTGGGGCCGTCCTGCTACAGGAAGAAGCCCAGACTGGAATCCTCCTACCTTGCGCGTACTATTCCCGGCAGCTCACGAGCACGGAAGCCAACTATACCATATTAGATCGAGAGCTCTTAGCCATCAAGGCAGTCTTCACCACCTGGCGACACTATCTGGAGGGCGTCAAGCTACCTGTGACTGTCATTACAGATCATCGAAACCTCCTGTACCTTCAAACGGTTAAAATCGCCAACGTCCGACATGGACGCTGGGCGCTCTTCTTTTCCCGGTTTACCTTTCAGATCCAGTACCGCCCCGGAAAGCAGAATTTGCTCGCAGATGCCCTTTCAAGATCCACCAAGGAAGAGACCCTCCTGGGTAACCAGGGTGAGCCCATCCTTAAATCCTGCGCACTGGTCACGTCAAGTCTGTCTAGTAACCACCTGCAAAAGCTTTCGCCACAGGACCAGGAGGTATTACGAAATTACCCGCTGCAAGTACGACAGGGGCTGTATTGGCACCAGGGAAGAATAGTAGTTCCCCAAGGCGCCCAGTCCAGAGCCTTATGGAGTCACCACGACGCCCCCTTAGCAGACCACCCAGGAGTCAGGAGGACCTACGATCTCCTCCAGCGTCAGTTTTGGTGGCTCGCCATGAAAGCAGACACGGCGCGTTATGTCCGCGCCTGCGACATCTGCGCGAAAACCAAGGTTCCCAGGCAGAAACCCATAGGACTCCTCCAGCTAGCCCCTATGCCACACGGCCCCTGGAAACGAGTGGGCATGGATTTTATTGTAGAGCTCCCTCCGTCGCAACGGTACACCACCATCCTGGTGGTGATCAACCATTTCACAAAGATGGGCCACTTTATCGCTTGTCAAGGCTTCCCCACCGCTAAACAGACCGCACTGCTACTGTTACACAACGTCAGCAAGCTACACGGCGTACCCCTCGATATCGTATCCGACCGAGGAACTCAGTTTACCTCACAGCTCTGGAAGGCATTGTTAAAGGCGCTCCAGATTAACCTAAACCTCACGACAGCGTACCACCCCCAGGCTAATAGACAGGTGGAACGCACCAACCAAACCTTGGAGCAATATCTCCGTTGTTATGTTGATCACCTCCAGGACGATTGGTATAACTTACTTCCGTTAGCGGAATTTGTATATAACAACACCCTGAACGCCTCCTTAGGCTCCTCTCCCTTTTTTGTGACGTATGGATTCCACCCACGTATCTGTACCCCGGACTTAGACGCCCCTCAAGTACCCGCCGCAGGGGCATTAATAAAACAAATTCGGCACGCTCAAATGACAGCTCAAGCGCTCCTCCAACAAGCATGGCAACGATACAAGAAATTTGCAGACCAACGCCGGATACAAGCCCCTCGCTTCAAGGTGGGGGACCTTGTATGGGTCGACCGGCGTCACTACCCCTCCACCCGCCCCTCTCAAAAGCTTGACTATCGGTTCATGGGACCCTTCCCCATCGACCGGCAGGTGAATGAGGTGGCTTACACGGTAACCTTACCTCCACAGTATAGGATACACCCAACGTTCCATGTCTCCCTCCTAAAAGCTGCCACAGACCATTGCCCCCCTGTGGAGCCGGGCCCTTTACCGATTTTGGGATCCGAGGACCCCGAATATGAGGTACAAGCCATACTCGATGCCCGACGATGTCGGGGACGACTACAATACCTGGTCAAGTGGAAGGGCTACGATACGTCAGAAAACTCTTGGGAACCTGTGGCAAACACACATGCCCCTCTGTTACTTCGTCATTTTCATGCCCATCATCCGGACAAGCCCGGGCCGGGCCCCTGGCCGCGACATCGACAGGGGGGTACTGTCAGGCCTGGGGGCCTGAGGAGATGGGGGGGCAGGTGGGGTCCGAGGCAGCAGGCCCCGCCGGGCCGACACCCCCGACAGCAACCAGATCCCCAGAAGAACTCCCCGGGAGGGTCGCACCAAACTCACCCCCAGGGAGACCTAGGCCCAGCGTTCGAGGAGGAACAAGGGAGGGCCCGCCCGGCAATAGGGGCGGAGCACTCTGACAACGCTCCGCGATCCAAGGCCACGCCCCCAGGCTCACCGCGGCACAACGCAACGGAGCCGCCAGGGCTGGCCCCGCCCCCTGCAAGTACACAGCGGGTGGCCACGCCCCCCGGGCCGCCGCCCCGACGCTCTGCCCGCCTACTGGAGAGAAACGCTGTGGCGCTGCTTAAAAGGGAGGACACAGAGAAGCTCCCTTGCTGGTGATCAGAGCCTTGCCCTGAGAGACCGGCCCCGAACCCCAATCTAAGAGTGACCTAGCTAAGTGTGACCGCAAGTGGAGTGTGAGTGTGTGCGAGAGTGAGAGAGAGAGAGAAAGAGAGAGAGAGAGAGAACCTTGGGCCTTCAGCGTGACTGTAAGTACTGTGTTCCTTCCTTGTGCACTTGGGTGCCCGCGGGGACATTCTGGTGTGCGTGTCCTGCCCTGCTTCCTTCCCCCCGGGTTCTTGCACGGTGTTCCCCCACAAGCCCCCCCAACCCTCGCCCCAGGCCCCGGACCCCGCGTGCTTGCGTTCTTGGCCCGTAGGGGGCCTTCCCTGGTTGGGAAGCGGCAACGCCTGCGCCCCTGTGATGATCTAGGTGGGGAACGGCTAGTCCTTCCAGAACCACCATATAAGAACCTGAGGGGTCCTTTTTAGGCAATGCCCCTTCCCTGCCAGGGTTCCCCAGAGCAGCGTGGCCTTTCTGGTTCCCGGGCTGCCCCCTTCCCGTGAGGGTTCCGCTTCCACGGAAACCCAGCCCTCACAAAATCTCAATTCTCAGCACACTTGTCTCTGAAAATAGAGCAAAGGGGTTATGAAAAGTTGAGAATTTTTGTAATTAAATAAGTTTCTCAACAGAAAGGAGAGATTTTTTTAAATTGTTCCTCCAGATGAGAAGACGTTAAGATATTATCACTTATTTTCCTCATAGAAATATTTGAAAGCAGCTCTACTTAATTATGTAAGTTGGTTAACTTTATGTTTTTATGCTCAGCGGGCAATAATCCAATTGAATCCACCACCACCAATGGAGTCAAGATTTGAGTATTTACTAGTATATAGGTATCATTGTAAGTTTTCCCACCTCACAAACATTCGGTGTATGCTAGTGGTGTGAAAATTTTATTCTTAGCATACAAAGTTTTAGGACTTCTCCTTTACCAGGAGAAGGAGAATGCTTAGTGCTTTTTTCTGGCACTGATCCATGGCCAGAATCTTTCTTCAGTATATTCTACTACATTCTCTGATCATATAATGCCAAGAAAAAGTATAGCCAAACCATACAATCACAGATCAAGATAGCAGAGCTTTAGATGCGTTCCAGGAATACAAGAGAAGAAAACATTTTTCATTTAAGAACAGATACCTCAGAAGTGCATGAAGGCTAGAGAAAGTGTTTTAATTAATCATGGTATGTTTTGTAGCTTTGCTCTACAGATAAATCCATATTTTTCCCTCTCTCCCTGAAAAGTGTTCAATTTTTCATAGAGGAAAATGGCAAGTTTTAAAGAGCAACATTAACTTCAATAAAACGCATTTCAGCAGCTGATATCTACCAAATGATGTTTTAAGGTACTAGAAGTATTTTAGCTCATAGTTGAAAAAGGCACATTATCATTAATATTTTATATTGTTGGAAGTTTTTAGTTTTTGTAAGGATCACCCCACCATTCTCCACTTTTCAAGAAATCAAGTGTAGCCACTACAATTAATTGCGGTTTTTTTCAACTGCCACCATGCTGCTGCCATAATTTAGCAGAAAATGTTATGCAATCACATATAGACAGATTTAAAGCAACCTGCCTGGACAAAGGAAACTAGCTACAATTTGCTCCCAAGATTACCTCTCTCAATTTAAAAGGGAATATTATGGACAGAGAATTTCTACCTTATGTTGAATGAAGAGTTGCATCATCTCTATTCTATTCTTATACTGTGAATGCAGACTGGCTGACACCTAAAATTCCTCATCTTTTCATCTTTCCCCTCTACATTACCCGGGAAGATCTAGCATTCTTCTTTCTGCCTGAAGTGAACTCTCCTCCTCACAGCAAATTTAAGACACTCCTATTATGCACACATCTTATACATATTTGGCCAGAAGGCTTTTTTGAATGTTAATTTGCACAATGGCATTGCCTTTGTATATCAGCTCAAACTGCACTGCTGTAATTTGGGCAAAGTTGACCATACAGTAATATATTCCTGTAACCCCATCACTCTGAGAGGTTGGTGAACCACCATTATTAAAAGCTGATTCTTTGATCACTCCACCATGACTTGTTGGGTATTTCTCCAAAGTGACCAAGAGAAGAAACACTGGTCTTACCCAGCATGGCACTTCTTACCTTTTTCTGTCACTTAGTATTTTTATTTTTCTATTGAATGATACGATGCAGAGCTCTCCAAACAAAAAGTCAGTGTACTACATCGTAAACAACTTGCATTGTAAGCAGCTTTCAATCACTGGCTACACAATCAAGTTAAATATTTGCAGGTTTGGTGTAAAATTTGGATGCAGTACACGAAACCCGAAGCTGCCTTGCAAAACACTTTTTGCCTGCCATTCCCACCCCCAGTAAAGTTCATCTTCCTGTTTCTTAGCAAATCACTTTGCAAAAGGACTGCCTGAGGATTTAAGCAAGATGTAGGGAAATTCAGTTTTCGGGGATGCACTCCAAACCTAGCCTGCTTGTTTTTAACGTGTTGTTTACGTGAATAACTAGTCCCCACACCCTCCAGCTGCACAAAAGAAAGCCATCTGTTTATTCCTTTCAGCAACAAGCTTCAGTCTCACTATTAGCTTGGCAAGGAGATGGATGAGAAGTCTGGACTAGAAGCATTCCAGACAGTGGTATCTAAAGAAACTATAGTAAGTCTGCCTACTCTATGCAGTTCTCTTGTTGTACCTCATTACTTTTTTTTTCTTTTCAGGCAGCGGTAGCTGCCTGAAACTTAAATGTACAGCCACCTTTCATTATAAACAGGGGACTGCTGAAGCCCCGATTTTGAGGAAACCGCTTGACCTACCTTTCTGAAAATTTAACCATGGCTGTAAGTTGTGAGGACCATCATATCCACAAAGTTTGAAAAAGATCCATTAGGAAAATAAAATGTTATTACTGCTTAAACGTTAATTGCTTGTGGTCAAAATTCACACTG
>QEPC01007325.1:355195-375131 GCA_003113815.1 Sphenodon punctatus
TATATATATTAAATGTATGTTGATAAAATATTAAATATTGCTCTAATTGTGAATTAATTTCTCTGTTTTTTGGCGTTTATGTTTTGTTGCAATGCATGGAGTGGAAGGTGTTTTGAACTGTAATTGTACTGAATTGTGTTTTTGTGTGTATTTTAAGAAAGCTGTTGTACATTTAAGTGTATTTTTAAACTGTTAAGTTTTTTGCTTTAGTTAATTAATTTTTAACTCACTATGGGCACTTTCACACACCATGATTCTCAGAGAATCCAGCAACACCACTACCTTTTGCTTCTGGTTTATCTTGTGGTGGCATTGTTTATGAATGATATCTGAAGAGATCACTCTGGATATTTATCATGGTGCCTCTACCACATATTAGCTTGGTGATTGGTACAGAATTTTGAGGGATGTGGGGGTTTATATTGTAAGCCACTCTGAGTTCTCAGAAAAAGGCCAGGTATAAATCTAAATCTGTTTAGATTCCATCATAAAAAATGGAACCACAAGGTAAAGCAGAGGCAACCCGGTGGTGCTGCCACTGGAGTCTGGGGGAGTTAACTGTAACGTATGAAAGCACCCTAAGGGTGTTTTTACACAAGACACCCCCACGCATGGACAGTCACTGTCCACATGGGAGAGGTTTCGTTTGAATACGATGCATGGGGGTGCGCACTCCCATGACCCACGCACTGCCCACCCTGTCCAAGCACAGGGCATTCCAGAAACATCTGGAGTGCCCCATGTGAGGACGGGGTGGGTGATACGTGGACAGAGTGACTATGCGGGAAGTGGTGTGCACATCTGAAGCTCTCCCCCATGCAGGGTGTCCATGCACCCACCCCACTCACTGACCGCAGACCTCGCCACCCCACCCCACCCAAGTCATTTAAAAGCACCCTCTGTTTAACTATTCAACAGAGGATGAGAAAGGATGATAGAGAACCAGAATGGACATCGTCATCTTCTTCCAGATCAGACCTCTCCACGGTCAACTGATTCACCTTGGATGAACATATCTGGGAGACAATTTAGCTAGTGAAAGACTCCAACAACATAGATAATTTAATTCAATGAGTAATGTCATGTTAATTTTCATTGCAATGCTATTTGGAGTTCCTAGTATCTCTGAAGATTCTGAAATGTTTATTGGGTAGCTACTGGAAAAGGCGTGGCCACACCCAAGAGTCTGAGTGTTTATTCTGGACTGCCTCTAGTAAGTGCAGAAGGACACAGCCTATTAAGTTAGAGGTTAACAGCAGTAGGAAGAGGTCAGATGTAGAAAGGAAATCCCGTTATCTGGGTGTTTTTTCCCCCAGCCTTTACTATAGGAAATAATATTTACCTCCCTCCTAGTGGTGTTGTGAAGAATGATTAATCCATGAGTACGCAGCCTGAAATGGGACAGTGCTAAAATGGTTGCATGCCTAGCAGGTTTCCATTTTCACAAAGTTCTTAAAATGCTCCAAGGTGGGGATTTTATCAGTTGCTAGGGGACCATCTGACAAATTATCCAAGTAAATTGTCTTCTAAACTGTGCTCTGGAACAGTGAGGAATTGTTTTTCTAAGATCGGATGGGCATATCTGACAATCCGTTTCCGGCACTTACAGAAGCAAGTTAATGGTGAAATGAGATTTTCCTGTCTTCCACTAACACTTTTCTATCATTGTGTTTGGTTTACAATGCTACAGTAGTTTCTTCACTATGTACTCTTGCACTGGATTGGCCAAAAAAAAAAAAAAAAAAAAAAAGCTGAATTGCAAACACGATCAATGAGAGGTTTCCAAGTAACAGATATTCAGTGTTGTCCAGGAACAAACATGAAGATTTTCTGTCCAAAAGGGATACATTGTTTCCCCCTATCCCATCTGTCTCCAGACAAACAAAAAATTGCAATGCCTAAAAGATTAAGGATCGTAATGGCGGTGTATAAAAGCTAGGTCATGCTAGTGATGCGATTTCTGACAAGTGTAAATGTCCTCACACACAGCAGTTTGAACAACTTATACTACACACTGCATCATATGTTGTGGTTAAAGATGGCTTTCATCACAGACCTAGCAATAGGAGAGTTCTCTAAAAGGGGATCTCTCGGATTTGGTTCAGTATCAGGTTATAAAGTTAATGTGTCTAAATCACAAATGTTTTTATTACAAGACAAAGATATGTCTAAGGAAGAAAGAGATCGAGTCATCCCATTTCAAATAAACAATTTAACAATTAAATATCTGGGCATATACCTACCAAAGAATATAGCAGACTTATATAAATACAATTATGTCCCTCTGTTAGAAAGAATGTCAAACTTGGGTTCCTCTTGGAAGGGAATTGGCTGCACATGGATGGGCAAAATAAATCTAATTAAAATGATTTTGATTCCTAAACTACTTTACACATTAATCGCTCTACCAATTCAAATACCAGAGAACTTCTTTACCAAAGTAAATAGAATAATCAATACCATAATCTGGAACAAAAGCAAACCACGAATTAGACGTTCTACAATGCAGACCCCAAAAGAGTTGGGGGGACTGAACTTACCCAATGTCAAATATTATTATTGGGCCTCGGCTATGCGGGGTGTGAAATTATGGTATGAAGAGGGCAGAGACCCTTCTTGGGTAACCTTAGAAAAGCAAATAATAGCTCCAAACACATTTAAAAATTTATTAACAGAGGAGACACCCAGAAATGAACCAGTTAAGAAGTCCCGGTCACATCCATTTATCGGTACAGCGCTTAATATATGGAGAAGATGTAAATATAAATTGGAAATAACACAAGGTAAATTCCCATATAAACGAATTCAATGTGAAGCTTTGTCACTAAATAAAAAGGAAAAAGGCACACTGGATAGATGGAGTAAAAAGGGGTTGTGGCAGGTTAAACATTTTTTCATAGGAGATGACATAATTGCTCAGGATACGCTACAAGATAAATGTGAAGAACCGATAGATGGATGGTTATATCTGAAAATACGTAGCTACCTGTCACACCCAACAAATAAAACACACTTTACGAGAGCGCCATACCCTCTAGAAACTGAGTTATTTAATTTTACGCCACACCGGAAAGTGATCTCTAGATTATACAGGTGTATACGCAAAATATTTCAGTTCCCGGATGCGGGTTATATTGAAAAATGGGAGGAAGATCTAAATATGGCATTTACCAAAGAGACTATGGCGCAGATCTGGTCACATACACAAAATTGTGCTAAATCTCTTATGGTAAAAGAACCCCAAATTAAATTAGTGTTCAGATTTTACCTAACTCCACTCTCCATACATAGGGCCAATAGGAACTACAGTGAACTGTGTTGGCGTGGTTGTGGTCATGTGGGCTCTTACTTACACCATTGGTGGGATTGTGAGACTATTGTGGGGTTCTGGAGTACTATATGGAACGAGGTAGTAGAACACACTTACTTACAGGTGCCATTTACACCTCAGATAGCTTTATTGGGGCTTTGGCCCGTAGATATGGAAAAGAAAACTAATGTAACCGCTTGCAAGGTAATGTTTTTGGCTGCCATACATTGTATAGTAAGTAAATGGAAGACACCGGAAGGTCCCACTCGATTAGATTGGATTAAAAGATTATGGTATGTCCTATCTATGGAAAGAATCGCGGCTGGAATAAATGAAAAACTAGACGAATTTTACACCACATGGACACCAAGCTGGAACTTGATTACAAAACACATTGAAATGGAAAAAGAAGAACTTTCCATCAACCTACAATCAATATAGGACGGCCTCCCTCGAGAACTGTCGGAAGGAAATCAATCGCAGAGTCTAATTTGTTCTGTTAATTTTATTTGTTTATGTAGATGTAGAACACTTTACGTATTTTGATTATTGTTATTATAAAAACTAAAAAAATAAATATTAAAAAAATAAAATAAAAGGGGATCTCTGCCTTTGTCTGCACTCGTCTGTCTACCTGGAGGATTTTTTTCTGGGTTAATGAATTCATATTGTGAGGCAAATAGATACTTGTTATGGATTAAGAGTGCCTTTTCTAAATTAAGATTTAACCCCACTCTGAACTCTTATTAATCGCCAATCATATTTAGTCTACATGGAGGCTTGATATGGATTTACCTAGTATTTTAACCTAAAATACTAGATTACGCCAAAACCGGACTCCATGTAGACAGGCCCTAGGGCAGACAAAACCAAACTGTAGCTTGGACTCAAACTGGATCACATCTGCAATTGGGGTCACAATATCGATACTATTCTGCATGCCTTTCTGCCTGTCTGTGGTCACGAGATTGTTCTCAAGTCTCAAAACGGCATCATGCAGGTTCACATTTGGGACCCACTGTAGGCTAATCAATACATCATCCAGGGTGCAATCTGCCACCCATTGAATTCAATGGCCAAACTCCCATTGGTGGAGGATCGTCCAGACAGTTGTAGAATTCAGACCCACATTAGCTGTGTGATTGCACTGTATCTTCTTGACTTGCAAAGGGAGCCAGAAGACCATGCTCGAATTAAACATTTAAAGCCCTACATTATGGGTTTCTGTATGCCTTGTACTTCAGAGAAAGGCAATAATGAATCAATGTACTAACAAATTCCCCGAAGTACAAAATTGTGAGGTGTTCCAAGCTGTCTAAAGCAACATGCCAATTCTCCAGATCAGAAATTGTGACAAGCAGATAATTGATAGGAGAGCAGGATTAAACACATTTCAAAAGAGCTGGCTTTACACAGAATTCCGAAACAATTCTATAAAAGTGATTTCCTTTGTTCCATCAAGACAAAACCCTGGGGCCCGTTCTAAAGGAACATGCAATTCTTGAAGAGGCTTAAATTCCCCTTGTGTGCACAATGGGCTTTCAAGGCGTCTTAAAAGATAATTTAGGCTTAGCCTGGAGCAAAGCTTGCTTTTTAAAATTCCAGACGTCTTAAATTGCTTTATCAAATCTTTCCTGGACACACTGTTCTCACTTTAAGTGGGAGACTAGTATCACCTTTGATGTTGCAGTAACAGGCCGAGTTCATAACCAAATAAAACCTGTAGGAACAAACAGGCAGTCAGGCACAGAATAAACTGCTACGTGATAAACGGATCAAAGAAAGTGTGACATGTTCTAGTAAAGAAGGTTTTTAAAATTGCTACCCAGAACAGCTTGAAGTTGTTCTCAAAATGTTACATCTGCTTTTCTTGCTGTGAGCCATATTCTCTCCTACAGCCTACAGACACAGCTTCAATAAGAGACATCAGTGAAAGCAAGGCAAATACCTGTAAGCAGAAAACTTAGTTCAACAGATGGTAGCTGGATATGTGGGTGGCAGTACAGCAAGCACCCAATTGCTAAGTTTTCCAATGTTTTAGACTATGACAACCGTTCGTAAAGAAAAATGTGGAGGATTAATTTTTTTAATCAGATCATCTTGTTTATAATGGAAGGGAAAAGGAAATTAAAGCTTTTGATTTAATCTCCCTAAGGCGAAGGGAGATTAAACCAAAAACTGGAAATAACCAAACCAAAAACTGGAAACCCTAGGGTTTTTTGGTTCGGAAACCCTAACCAAAACCTGGAAATAAATGCAAAACTAAATAGCAACCAAAGGTTACTGCATTTTACAAAAGATGACAAGTCCAAAGTATCCCTTGAAGACAAGATTGAGGTTAAATGCCAATAAAAGTAGACATCATAGATAGTGCTGCCAAGGAACGAAAAGGGGAGTTAGTTATTCAGGCACTACTGACAATTTATTCCGAGTCAGGCTGTATAACTGATGCATTTTATCAGTATTGATAATACTGGACCTAATGCTTCACTTTTCAAGTAATCTGATCAAGTGGAAGAAAGATTACTGCTCAAGCATATTACACGCTTCCAACTAAGAACCAGGTCTTTTTTACTTGAGTGCAGTAGTTGACCTTCATCCCATATACTTTCGAGGAGGAGTTTTCTGACTGCAGATTAAATGTTGACTGCTCAAGTAACACCTGCATTCAGGAAAGGGAACCTGCTGTGTCTGATGGCCCCAAGACCTGAATTAATGCTGCTAAAATGGCTTGTATGTTCAAACTGGGGAAAACCTATCTGGCAATGGACAGTTTCAGCAGATGCTATCTATGTGTTGTAGGTTCCCTATTTTAACGTAATACACACACGCCTGCTTCAAATAAGCACTTCAGACAGCCATTCTATTACAGAAGATAGCTAACCAATTCCCATGAGAGAAAACACTGATATTTCCATATAGAATATTTCAGTCAAAGGAGAGTCCTACAGAAAACCAAGTTAGGAAGAGTTGCATCTTCACTTCAGGCCAGAAAGACCAATGTTTGTACACCCTGTGACCTGCACATTACCATGAGAAGAACACGGACCACTTTCTGGTGTTCGTTAATATGCACCCTTTGGTACTGCGAGGAAGTCCAGAACTCAAATGACGTGCAGCTTCCGTCTAGTGAGTAGGGCTGAAGTGCGGATCTTTGCCGGCAACACGCATGTCCAGCAGAGCATTTTTTCACTCTCTGCCAGACAAAGATCCACACTTCTGCCCTTCTCACATGATGGAAGCTGCTCATCATTTGAGTCCTGGAGTCCCTGAGACACTGAAGGATGTGTAATAACTAACATCGACATTTTGATACACATTTTATATAGCTTTAAAACTTCTTAAATTGCTGCAAGGTATATTTCAGATAAATATCAGGATAAACTTCCTAATTGTAAGAGCGGTCGGGCAATGGCATCAGTTGCCTCGGGAGGCTGTAGAATCGCCTTCCCTGGATGTTTTCAAGAACTGGTTGGACATGAATCTGTCTGAGAGGCTGTAGGCATAGGGGCAAAGCTTCCAATCTAAGGAGCTGCGCATTGAGGTCTTCACATGGCCAAGAGCCTCCAAATGTCACTCTTGCCCTCTCGCATTCAGAGTCACACACAAGTTGTCTTGTTTCTCCTTGTCTCTGGCATGAACTGCCCAGTGCAGAGTGCTCATCTTTCCTGCCTCCTCTGTGCACCACCAGAGGCTAGCTAGCACTGCTGCGAGTGGCCTGCATGGGACAGCCCCTGCCAGCACTGAGGAGGCAGGACAGACAAGCTCTCCAGAGCTAGGCTACGTACATGAAAGAGGTGGAATTGAGGGAACCACAGGGACACTATGACTCTGGGTAGCCATTTCTTCCAAGAGCCACAGCAAAGGTGGAGCGGCTCTTTGAGGCATCATTTGCCCACCTCTAGCATAGGGCATCCTGCTTTGGAGCAGGGGGTTGGACTAGATGATCCCTGAAGAACCTCTAACCCTATGCTTTTGTAGGCTAGTACTGTACTTTACTTAACATTATCTGTTCTTTTTATTGCAGGTCTAACGTAACCAGCCAATAAATTGTTCAGCAAAGATCCAAGTCATAGTTTAACAAAGGGTGTTTTTACATGAGTCACACCACCATCGACGTGGTGAAGCGCTCGGGCCCCATGTGTGGATGGCCCAGACACTCATCTGAAGCACCCCTCCTGCACCTGTCCCAGGCATGACCACGGACATCCCCCACCCCATCTTGTTTAAAAACGCCCTTAGTCACACAAATTAACAGCTACAAGTTTCAATTTACTTTAACATTCTTTTATTCTAGTGAAAGTGATAGTTTACCATATTATGAAAAAGTGCAAAGCATTGTTCTTATGAACAATTCTTATTTCTTAAAATTATCACTCCATTCAATTCTTCTAAATAACACATGCAATTATTTTACACAAGCGCCAACTGCAACTGTTAGCACCATGGAAAAACAAAAGGGGGTAAATACTTTCCACTTGTATAATTCATTTAGTGCCTGAGAATTGTAGTAAATTAGTCTTGGGCCATTACAAATTACAGCTAGTAAATTATCTTCCTGTTGCTGGGTCTAATTTAAACAGCATAGATGGCTTCAAAGTAATTAAAATTCTTAAATGTTAACATTAACAAATCTCCCAAATTAATTGACATGAAATGTCTGTTATATTCTAGCCTCTCAATGTACTCCCCAAGTCTGCATTGGAAATCGTCTATTTCTCTGGAAACACCAAAGGAGACAGGCTCCTTGTTCAGCTATATAAACTGGAGTTAGCAAGAGAACTTCACAACCTTTTCAGCCTTGAGTTTCCATAGGAGGAGCCCGCTCCGCATTCTTCCACCAATGCACCTCCATTGAAGAAATAGGATCTGAACCACAAACTCTGCCTTGTCACTCCCTGCAGTTCCATGTGCCCATGGATCTCTGGGTTGCCGACCCATTCTCTCTGACTTGCGGGAGGAAGTGGATGTTGCTGCACTGGAGAAGAATTGCCCTCTTTTCTGAAGAAAAAGGATTCCCCTGCATATGCCTATAGAGATTTGACCCCCGGATCCCTTATCTCACCAGTCCCTTCCATTATCTCGCGCAAAATTGGGATTCAAGATTAAAAAGCAAAATGCCATTTTGAAATTATCATCAACACTTTCATTCAGTTATTTTGCTTTGCAAGGATCTGAAATGAGATCCCCCCATATAACAATGCAGACTCAAACAGAAATTTGTATGTCAGAAGACTCAAAATAAGATTACAATCCTACCATCTCCACTGACTCCTAATATCCCCAGAATTCAAACCCCTCTTCATTTTAAAAAGGGCACCAACAGCAGCACACAATATTCCTATGGAATAATTTCCAAGCCTAAACACTTTTTCCTGGTCCCTACACCTTCTCTCCTCCTCATAAATGTTCAATCTTTGGGGCTTTCCTCCATGCTTCATACTCATAAGAACATAAGAAGCGACATTCTGGGTCAGACCAATGGTCCATCAAGCCCAGCACCTGTCTCCGACAGTGGCCAAACTCGGTCCCTTGGAAGAAGTACCCAACAGGTTACAATGGGGAGATCCGTTCCCTGTTGTTCACTCCCAGCTCCCAACAGAATGAGATTACATTCCCGCAAACCTACCTGGCTAATCGCTACTAATGCACCGATCCTCCAGAAACTTGTCCAATCCTAATGGCCTTGATCACATCTTCTGGCAACAAATTCCACAACTTAATTGTGTGATGAATGAAAAAAAATTTTTTTTAATAATCTACTATACATTAGTTTCATGGGGTGACCCCTAGTTCTAGTACTATCCAAGAGGGTAAATAACTGTTCCCAATTCACTTGTTCCACACCATTCACATTTTTATAAAACTTCTGTCATATCCCCTCTCAGTCATTTCTTCTCCAAGCTGAAGAGCCCCTATCAAGTCTCTCTTCACAGGAGAGCTGCCCTTTTACCATTTTTGTTGCTCTTCTCTGTACCTATTCTATTTCTACTATATCTTTTTTGAGATGGGGCAACCAGAACTGCACACAATACTCAAGATGCGGCCACACCACAGATTTATATAGAGACATGATATTTTCAGTTTTATTCTCTATTCCTTTATGAATTATTAAGACTCCTAATAAATAAACAGAAGCAGCATTTGGTTTGCTTTTTGACCACCGCTGCACACGCAGCTGAGGATTTCAACGTATTGTCCACAATGGCCGCAATCCAAAGCAGGATCCGCATGGAATCCGCATGGGTCCCGTGCAGACTGTGCGTGGCACAGTGTGTTCTCTATGGATATGCACGTAGTTTGCGTGCACGTGCGTGTGGATTGCACACAGCACATGCAGAACATGGGATTTACCCCAAAGACTTCAATGTCATTTTCCTGAGTGGTAATTCCTAATTTAGTACCCAGCATTGTATACGTATAGTTTGGATTATTTTCCCCTACGTGCATCACTTTGCACTTGTCCACATTAAATTTACTCTGCCATTTAGATGCCCAGTCACCCAAACTCACAAGATCCCCTGCAATATTTCAGTCTGCTCATGTTTTAAACTACCTTGAATAACTCCGTGTCGTCTGCAAATTTGATCACCCCACTCTCCCTTTTCCAGATCATTAATGAACACATTAAACAACACCAGTTCCAGTACAGATCCCTGAGGCAATTCACTATTTACCTCTCCACTGTGAAAACTGACCATTTGGTCCTAGTCTTTGGGTGTTTTGGACCAGTGCCTCCCCACCCATTACCCACTCATCATGCCCTGCAACATGCATGATGGGTGGGGCGGCACTCATCTAAAAACACTCTTTGTTTCCTGTCCTTTAACCGGTTACCAATCCACAATAGGACACTGCCTCCTATCTCATAACTTTTTAATTTCCTCAAGAGTCTCTCATGAGGGATCTTATCAAATGATGACTGAAAATCCAGATACACTATATCAAGTTCAAGTTTATTCGGCGTGGCCAAAGGCCATTGCATAAAAGATACATACCAGACGAGTATACATCCTCATCAAGGTAACAGACATAAGCAATTGGATAATAACTGAATAATATTGTGAGAGATATCACGAAGCACTTCCAGGTTTTATGGAATTATATTTGAGGGAGCAAACCCTTGGAAATGTAAGGGTACTACCCATGAAGGGGCATGCGGTCAGTGGGCTAGCAACTCTAGGGTTAAATTACAGGAGAAATTACTCCAGCCCTAAGACCTCTGTTACAGTAAGCCCACTGCTGCGCCCTTCATAGTCTCATCCCTCAGGGGGAGGAATATACCATCTCCTACTTTAATACAGATGGTCCTGGCTACGTGAACTTGGCAAGCTGGAGTGAGCCTGAGTTTAGTACTAAGTAGCTCAGTCCGGGGAATAGCCAAGTTGCACTGGGCTTCAGAGTACTGCTCGTAACTCATCTGGACCTTTTGCTAGTTACCTTAGGTCAGGAAGTCATCCAGTAGGGTTTAAATTGCAAAAAATTCTTCCTAAACTGGAATGCACATAATAGGAAGGATGCAACATTCTTAACGTCCTGGAGGTTCGAACCATCCAAAAGCCTGCCCAAAAGCATAGAATCCGACCTGCCAGGAAACCTTCCCAGGAGTGCCGCCAAGTATCTTTCCCTTGGCATGTCACAGAGGTGGCACTGAAAACTTATATGAGCCACGGTCTCAGTGGATCATAATCAAAAGGGCAAGGCTTTTCAGCAAAGGGGATGCCCTGAAATCGCCCCTCCAACACCTGAGAGAGCAAAGCATTAACTCGGGCACAAAATAATAGTTGTTTAAGCCCTCGCTGATATTTCAGCGGTTAGGTATTCCGCCATTTGCCTGGGTTTGGGTGCCCATTCTTTATAGGCCCTAACATGGGGGGAGGCGTTTACCTTGCCAATCTCTAGCTGGCATGCTATATCCGAGGCTCTAGCCAATACCTCCTTTCTTACTGCCCCAGGAAATTTGTGGGAAAGATATTCTTTGGCTAATCCCATTTCATTGAGCTGCCCCTCTATTTTGGAGCCCCATGGGGCTCCAAATATTTTTAATATTTGTATTTTATTATATTTGTATTTTAATTGTTATTTTAACTTATTGTTGTTTCTGAGCTGTAAGCCGCCCTAGATGCTGTGGGCATGAGGGGTCAGCTAAGAAGTGCAAAAATAAATAAATAAATAAGTTTAAGGGAAAATCAAAGGCTGCTCACAAAGGCGAACAGCTTGGGGGGGAGGCAGGGCTGCTAGAACCCAGGTTTGAGACCATGGCCTCCAAATCTCTTCCCCTGAGGGAGAGCAGGATGAGGCTGTGCTACAGCTCTCTGACAATGAGGCAACCCGGGCCCCTCCCCTAGCCAAGAGTAAGAAAAAGCCCCCTTGAGTGTCCAGGGATTATAAGGAGGGTGCAGAGGGGGAGGCAGAGGATGTTGAGCTGGGCTCAGCTCACAGCACAGACAAACAGTCCTCCCAGGAGGAGGGGGAATATTCAGATTCTGCTTCTGAGGCAGAGATCAGAAAAGAGCTGGGAAGAGAAGTCAGAGTCATGGAGGCGCTTTATAAACAGTTTCATAAGGTACTGGCCATTAAAGAAAAACAGAAAAGGACTGTTCCCCTGAGTCCTCTGAGAAAGACATTGACAGGGTTTACCTCCCAAAAATCTCTGGAAAGGGAAAGTTTACTAGCGGATAAGTCCTTTGAGACGGTGATTAGGAACGAGTGGAAAGTTCCAGCTAAGCATACTTGAATGACTAAGAACTAGGAGTCATTGTACACTTTTTCTAAGTATAAGACGACCCTGTTCTCTGCCCCTAAGGTGAATGCACACTCCTGCACAGGGTCTCCGCTCTTCCTCTGTCCCCTCCCTCACTCTCCCTCGTTTCTCCTGCTCACCGCCTTCGACCCTTCTCCCTCGCTGCCCCCCATGCCTGGAACTCCCCCCTCCCTACCCACATCCGCCTTGTACCCTCCCTCCGCTCCTTCAAATCCCTCCTCAAGACCCACTTTTTTCTCACCGCCTTTCCCAATGCCTAATAAGTTGTTCCCCATATACTTACTGTCTGCCCTCCTCTGCAGACTGCTGCAACCAACCTGATTGTAACCAAGCCAAGCACACGCACCTGAGACTTCGCATCCACCTGAATGTTTGTCTTTCCCTCTGTTCCTCCCACTGTCCCCTCTCCCTGTCTCCCCCTCCTTGTCTTTTAGATTGTAAGCCACAGGCAGGGACCATATCTATTTCTATGTTCTGTACAGCGCCAGGCACATGGCTGATGCTATATAAATTATAATAATAATAATAATAATAATAATAATAATACAGGGGCTGCTTCTCTGGCCAGGCAGCCTGTTTTTCCCATGGAGGAAGATCTCTTCCCCTCAGACCCTAGTGATGGGAATAAAACCGGCCCTGAGGCACAACTTCAAGGCGGGGTCAGTTCTTCTCCACATGGAGTAACTTCACCTACTCTTGTAGAGTACTGGTAAAGTGGTTAGAGGAACATAGAGACCGCACGTACCACCCCTGAGAAAGACAGGATTTTGGCTTCTTGCATCACCCTGGCCATGACTCTAATGTTTGATACTTCCTCAGACATGGTGTCCTGGGACTCTTGCACCATGGCCTCCAATGTAGTAGCCAGGAGGTGGCTCTGGCTGTGTTCTTGGAGAGGGGACACACACACCAAGAATTTGTTGGTCTCTGAGATGTACCACGGGGGTAAACTAATTGGGGTTTGTTTGGACAGATTCTTAGCTGAGGCTTCTGATAAACTAAAAAAGAAAAGCCTCTCACAAGTTTCAGCAATACACCCAAAGGAACCTTTTTGTTTCCTTCTCAAGTCAGCCTATAAGTCCTCAAACCATGGTAATGGCCCCTCCGATTCGAAGTGGAAAGGTCAAGGCAAGCGCAACTATAAGGGCACTGCTCCCTCTAGAGGCAAGTCTGGATTGGGGCAACCCTCCAAGTCAGATCCCCAACTATCCTGACCCCATCCCCCCATCACACCCACCAATAGGGGGAAGGCTGCAATTGTGCAGGAGCTTTCCCACCTGTCCTTAAACAGACAGTTGGATACTAGACATCATTTCACAGGGGTACCTAATGGAGTTGAAGGAGCATCCTTGCAATTCTTTCACGCCCTTCCCAGTATCATCCAATCCAGAGAAGTACAAAGCCGTGTTAACTGAGATAGCTCATCTGCACTTCATCGGGGCAATAGAACCTGTTCCTCTCAACCAACAGGGAAACTGCCTTTATTCCCTACTCTTTCTGGTGCCAAAGAAATCAAAGAAGTGAAGGGCGGTACTCAGTTTAAAAAAGCTGAACTGCTCAGTAAAGCTGAAAAAATTCAAGATGGAGATGGTCAGCTCAATTTGCTCGACTATTTCTCCAGGAGACTGGCTAGCTTCTCTGAACTTGAAACAAGTGTATCTCCATATTCCCATTCATATCATCCACAGGTGCTTTCTCAGGTTCAGATACAGGGGCAGTCACTGGGAATACAAGACTCTGCCATTTGGCCTGTCAACAATACCGAGAAGTTTTACAAAAACGTTGGTCATTCTGGTGGCAAACCTCCACCGGGAGGGAGTGCACGTACACCCTTACTTGGATGACCTATTGATCAGGGCAGCATCCAAGGAGAAGGTTCAGACGGACATACCGACAATATCTAGAAGCGCACGGCTTTGTTATCAACAGGTTAAAGAACGTGTTGTTTCCCACAGAAGTGTTAGAACACCTAGGGGTGTGGATACATACCCCAGGAGAGGCAGGACAAGAACAGTGGCGCAAGATCAGGTGGTTCATAGTCCAAGTCCAGTCTCAGGATTAGCCTCCACTGAAGTCCCTGGCGAGTCTTCAGGGATTAAGGGTCTCATGTTTTCCTCTGCTACAGTGGTCCAGATTCCACTCCTGCCCCTTACAGAAATTCCTGAGACCCTACCAGCTAGCGATCATGGAAGGTCTCAATCAGAGTGTTCAAAGTCTCTCGGTGAAGGCGTCCCTGGACTGGTGGATCATGGACAAGCATTTCCTGACGGGGTGCCCACTACTGTACCCGACAAAAACCATTCTGACAACCGATGCAAGTCTCTCTGGATGGGGGATTCATTTGGAGAGGAGATATGTTCAGGGGACATGGTCCTCAGATGAGGCAAAAAGCAGCATACACTGGCTAGAACTGAGGGTTATCCATCTTTCCCTTCTGCACTTCAAAGACAAAATGAAGCATCAGCATGTCCTGGTCCACATGGACAATGTCTCTGCCAAAGCATCTATAACCCCCCAGGGGGGCTCAGTGTCACCAGCTCTCCACTCAGAAGCAATGGAAATTCTGTCTTAGGCAGAGATCAACATCCAATCTCTGCAGGCTCTTCACATCAGGGGTATGGAAAACATGGAGGTGGACTGGCTCAGCAGACAGCGCTTGGATCCGGGGAAGTGGTCTCTGAGTCAGGAAGCCTTCTCACTGATAACAAAGATGTTCTGATGCCCATTCTCCAACTCTTCGCATCAATATACAATGCGAAGGTTCCAAGATTTTTTTGCCAGAAGCAGGTCTCCTGATGTGGAGGGAATCAATGCGCTCAATCGCCTGTGGCCTCCGGGGCTCTTGTATACCTTCCCACACTTCCCTTTTCTAGGGAAGACAGTAGTCAGGATCAAATCTTCAAAACAGCAGAGTGATCCAGCTTGGCCCAGGAGCCCATGGTATTCAGATTTGGGGGATCTCAGCATAGCACCTCCTCTGCAGCTCCCTCCGTTTCCAGACTTGCTCCATCAGGCTCCTCTCCTGCATGACAATTCACAGCAGTTCCGCCTGACAGTGTGGCTATTGAGAGGAGGTCCCTTAAGACCGTAGGATACTCCGAGCAAATCCTGGATACCCTGTTGGCAGCCAGAAGGAATTCCACCAAGAGATTTACCAATCAACCTGGAGGGTCTTCTCAAGCTGGTGCTCAGAGCATAGCATAGAGCCCTGCTCAGCAGCCTTCAAGTGGTTCTAGAGTTTCTCCAGGCAGGGTTCCAACAGGGGCTGAAGTTCAACACACTCACTAGGCAGGTGACGGCCATAGACTGTTTTGGGGCCTTTGTCAGGGTCTAAGATAGGGGCTCACCAGCATATTAAAAGGTTCCTTGTAGGCACTAAATTAATCTCTGAAACCTGTGGGCCACGGGTTTCTTAACTGGAACCATAATTTAGTGTTAAAATTTCTACTTCACCCTCCTTTGAACCAATTCAGGAGGTCTCTTTTTACTTTTTATCTATTAAAGTCCATTTTCTTGTAGCAATTGCTTCTGCTTGCAGTCTCTGAATTGGGTGCATTGTCCACAGAGCCAGCTTTCCACATATTCAAGAAAGAGTCCGTTACATTAAGGTTAGATCCAGCTTTCATCCCGAAGGTAAACACTTTGTTTCACAGGCCTCCTCGTTGTCAGGAGGCCCTCTGACATAAACTGGACGTGTGGAGAGCATAAAAAAATGTATTTACAGAGAACTAAGGGGTTTAGGAAATCCTCCACTTTGTTCATTAGTTATTGTCCTAGTCAAAAAGGAAACAAGGCTTCCAAAATGCTGATAGCAAAGTGGGTTACAGCGACAATCGCAGAGGCTTATAAGGCACAGGGGCTCCCTCCTCCGCAGAGTGTTAAAGCTCATTCTCCCAGAGGTGCAGCTACCTCTTGGGCCTTTCGGTGCAGAGAGCCTTATGTGGAAGTGTGCAGGGTGGCCACTTGGATGTCTTTGCACACTTTTACTAGACATTACAAAACCCATACTTTGCAGTCTGCCTTTGGGCACTGGGTATCTCAGAATAGTCTAGAATAACACACACACACCCAAAGACAAACAGGTTGCTTTGTAGATAGTTGTGGCAGACTACATCTCCTCCTTGGTCTCTCCCATGGGTGGTGTTGGGTGTACTGTTCTAGTACTTTCCCAGAGTTTTGAAGTGATGTCTAGGGAGCTAGGGAGAAAGGAAAATCGGTTCCCTTACGTGGGAATTTTCTTTCTACTAGCTCCACTGAACATCACTTCAATCCTCCTGGCAGTGGAGATGTCAGTTTGTCTTATGTTTGTTTTCACGTTTCCTATACAGGGCTTCTGGAGAGCGCTGAGTTTCAGCCTGTTGGTTGCCCGAAATTGGTTAAAATTGTTAATTTATTCCTCTTTTGGGGAGTCTGTGTTGTTGCAGGAATAATGCTCTTATACTGTGGCGACCTACGGGGCATTCCCCAATGCGCATGCTCCAGAAATTTTTTACTGAAGATCTTCTACCACCTAGCGGCTGAGGTGGGGAACTTCCCCAGAGTTTTGAAGTGATGTCCAGTGGAGGTGGTAGAAAGAAAATTCCCACGTAAGGGAACTAATTTTCCTATTTACACCCCCACACCCTATCATTTGTATTCGCAGCCTTTCCTTTGGGTTGCAGTCTCCACTTAGCCTCATACTCTCACACACTTCATGCCACATTGGTAGCCAAGTCACTGGCGTCAAGTTCACTCAAGTCTTTTCTAGATGAACCGTTCTGGTCTTGCTACTCCTGAATACTGAAAACACTGTTTTCTCTCATGGGACAGCTATATACCTCATATCGCCAACTATTTAGGTGTGCCATTTAAATTTCATTATTCCAAATTGCTTAAGACACTCGAGCAGGATTTTGTCCCTGAAATTTTTTCCACCAATCAGTTTCAACACTCCTACCTGGAGGGTAAATTTCAGCTAAGCTGTGTCCTCAGCTTCTAAACACAAATATTATTAGAGTGTAGATGCCTTAACTTTCCATTTCCATGCTTTTTAGTGCAAGACCAAATTTGCAAGAGTCTTAACTTTAGAGCACGGGAGCCTTAACTTGCCATTTCCATGTTTTTTAGTGCATGACTGGATTTGCAAGAGCCTGTAACTCTTCTTGCAAAACGGAGGGTTTTTTTACTATGGAATCAGTTTTTTCTTTACTCTTTACGTACACCTATGGGCAATAACACCATCCAGGCTTGTTGAAATCCTGCTATTGTACGTTTCTCTAACACAGTCTGAATGGTCATTTCTCTTCCCCCTTATCCATAAAATTGGAATTAAATTTTAGTCTTCTGTGCAGAAAAGATGTTTATATATGAATCTTTAAAACTGTCGGAATGAAGTCACCAATAAGCCAATAGCTGTATTTTGCCCAACTGAGAATACACTGGTGAAGCAGATGTGAGAAAACCTTTGGTTACACTGGAACTTCATCAATACTCGTCATGAGCTTAAGCAACAGCCCTTTGAGAAAAGGTGTCTTTACACTGGGGGCGGGAAACCTCCGGCCCGGGGGCCAAATACCATCTGTGGCAAGTTTTTATGTGGCCCTTTTCCAGCTCTTGGATCTGGCTTGTGGATCCAGTTCCACCGCCTAACCACAGAAAGACGGAGTTCAGGTTAAGGGATTAGATCTGGGCATGCACACAAGGAGAATGGACAGATTTGTGATCCAGATACTACTTTCCTTGAACACCTCCCCAACAAGTGGCTCTCGGAGTTTGTATTAACTTGGTTTCAAAGTGGCCCCCAGAGACAAAAGGTTCCTCATCCCTGCTTTACACTATTACTAGCAGTGCAACCTTTTTAAAAATACAAAACAGAACTTTTGCTTTACAAATACAGAAGGCTGTGGCTTCAATTCCTCCTTGGTCTCTCAGTGAATGGCTGCCTCCACTCCACCCAGCTGTGAATGGATACCTGATCTATCAGGCAACAGAAGTCAAAGGCAGTTGGACATTTTTCTGACCACATCATTCTCTTGTGCACCGCAGACCATGAAAACTGGTGTAACTTAAGCCACACCAGATCAATGGGCTGCATAGTTCAGGAAAGACTAACACCAATATACAACCACATAAAGGATAGAAAAGGAGTATCATACCTTCCTGATTAAAACCACATTTATTTAGCTATACAGAATATTTTTACTTAAGATTCCATTCAACCATTTTCACTGATGCTGAGAAGCAGTTGCATGGCGTATTCCCTTTGATGGGACTATTTCAGATTCCAAACTCCAGAGGTGGAGTCTGGCCAGACCAGCAAAGGTAAACACTCTTTAAGAGGGGAGTAAGACTTTACAGAACAGCTATTTGGGAAATACAAGATGCTTATCGACCACCACTAGATGACAACCACTTATGTAGGCACTGAGTGTTTCGCACCCAATTGACCCAGACCAAATCTAATTTATATTGTTAAACTGACAGAACATGACATTATTAAGCAGGATGATTTTGAGGTATTTTTCCCTTGGAAGGTGGTAAAATACACCCGTTACTCTCAGATTTCTGCTATGTGACCTAAAAGGGAAGCAAAGTGGTTCGAATCATATCTTTTATTAGACCAACTGTTTGTGGAAATAAGCAATCTTTTGGGCCACACAGAGCCCTTCCTCAGGCATGTAGCATAGCCAGTCAAAAATATATAAACTGAGCAAATATAAGGCAGAATATAAAAGACGTTCCTCTGTACATATGTTCCCCCACTTTCATTAAGTGATTAGTAGTTGATCTTTACAATTTATTTATTTATTTGCATTTTTATCCCACCCCTCTTGCCCAATGGTGACAAATTATTCATCTTTGTGACTGGCTATATGTCTTGCTTAAATATCTACACTAAAATACGCAGAGATCTGGTCAGTGGCGGCTGCTCATTAAGGGCTGTGGGGGCAGTGCCCTACAAGCTGTCGGCGGTGCTGCCGCCCGCTGATTTAAATTTTTTTTAAAATCTTCCCCCTCCCCTTGATCCTGACTGGGGGTGGGGGTGCCAACTGCCGAGCCGACGGGAGGACGAGCAGCGCAGCACCAGCCAGCAAGCCAAGCTGCAGCACATGGTTACCTTTCTGCGGCAGCCACAGCAAACAGAGTTCAAAGCAAGCGGGGAGGGATTTCCCCGCTGGAGTCAGGGAGTCGGGATTCGCCACTGCCGGCTTGCGCATGCGCACGGTAGTCCCTAGGCTTCCCCAGCCACGCCCCCTAAGCTGGTGGGGGTAGGGGAAGCCTCCAGGAGCATGCGCAGGCGTGCTAGCAGCGTGGCATGTACTGGAGCCTCAGCCAGCTGCCTGAAGACTGAATTCTGAAGAGGTCTGGGTGGGAGGAGTTGGAGACGGCGGTTGCGCAGGAGGAGCGGCGGCAGCGGCGTGGTGCGTGCCTGCACGAAGGAAGCTACTCGTGAGGAGTCCACCAGCGCCGGCAGAGGAGAAGCAAGGCCAGCTCGTGGAGAGATCAGGTCTGTGAATTGGGGCCCTGCGGGCAGGCCCACTTAGGGAGGGGGCGGGGGTCCCAGTAAGGCAAGTGAGCATGTGCGACTGGGCGATAGTCTTAGAGGCCTTTTTCTTGGTATCTCGCACATGCTCACTTGCATTTTGGGGGTGGGCAGGGAGGAGGTGCTTGAGGATTCCTTTAGGAATCCTCCAGCAAAAAACCCCACGTTTTTGGGCTCCAGAGCTATAGCCCTGGCCAATCAGTGGCCACAAAAAAGCGTGGGGGTAGTGCTGTGTGTGACTCAGTGCCTACTGCCTGTGCCTGTGTCGGGGGAGGGAGGGAGAGACTCAGACTCTGAGCGGGAACTGGGAGCCAGCCAGGCCTGGGCTGCTGTAGCTGAG
>QEPC01007325.1:383110-405543 GCA_003113815.1 Sphenodon punctatus
TCTGAGAGACAGGAGCTGGGGGAGAGACATAGGAAGGGGAACAGAGGGAGAGACAAGGGGTCTAACATTCATGAAGATGCAAGGTACACTGCTGGTGCTATATTAACATTTATATAGCGCCAGCAGTGTACCTGGCACTTTACAAAATAATAAAATAGACACGGTCCCTGCCCCTAGGGCTTACAGTCTGAGAGACAGGAGTTAGGGAAGAGACATAGGAAGGGGAACAGAGGAAGAGACACCGTCCCCCTGGCTCCGCCCACCGTCCCCCTGGCTCCGCCTCTAGGCCCGCCGGCCCGCCCTTACTGCCCCAGTGCCCCTCCAACATCCAAACCCACCAGCCGCCACTGGATCTGGTTTGAAGAGCAAGTGAGCGATGAATGAACATCTAAAAGCTTGGACACTTTGTGAAGAGAGACTCCCTATAATTGAAGACAGCTAGTTAATCCCCATGCATCTTTTTGCTAGAAAACCAAATTATTATTTTTTAAACCCAAGGAAGTTCTGAAGACTTCTTTAAAGAAAAAATCAAATTCAGGAGAAGCAATGGGGAAGTTTTGACAACTATTTGTAACAAACTGCTAATGGAACTCCTTGAATCTTGTGCTTGAAACCTGTGCCTTTTAGTGGGATTAAAAGTTTTACTCATCGAAAATAAACTAAAGATTTTAAAAAGAATTTCTATCATTTTTGCATTAAGCAGTAAATTTTAAAAATTCTCAAGCTCCGAGTTCACACACAAAGCTTGCTTACTGACCGAGACATGCTTTTTTTGTAAAAGGTTTATCATGGTAGCAGATGAAGCATCAGGAGAATGGCTTTTTTATACCGCAGTTGGCTGTTGCTATGTGGGGATGAGGGCTCTCATCTTCACAGATCACTCTTAACAACTGTAACAATATTCTCTGATATGTCAGGCAGTATCAGCAACATGGTTTAACAATCAGCTCAGCAGAAAGTGTTACAGGAATAGTTTAAAACCAGCAGTGGAGATGGATAAAGGTAGCAATCTTAAGAGGTTTGTAGCTGCTTGCCATATTGTAATCCTAACTGATTGCAGCATGTTACAAAGCAAGCCACTGAAGAAAGTCCTTAGGTGCAAAAGATAAGCACTTTTCCCTCCACTCTGAATGGAGACATGGAAGCAACAAATTAGAGATGTGCCATACAAATTATATGGCTATTTCCTATATCATGAATGCAGGTTTTATTAGGTGCAAGTAGAGGATTGTAACATTGAAGAAAAGTAATGTGACAAAATAAGTAAAGCAGATACACAGCTCCACACCAGTAGCAGCTTTCTGTACACACATCAGCATTGTGAGTTGCAGTAAGGTCCTTTATTTCAGGTTGCTTGCTACTACAATGCTGGAGACAGTCTATTACCCTCATTTTCCAGAATGACCTAGCTAGCACTAGTTTTTAATGCTACAAGAGCTTCTCTACATAAAAGCTGGGAGAAGTTCATGTCATATCCTTACCTGGTTTTAAAATACAACAGGAGGAATATCAGCTAGACTAACACTAGTCAAAGAGACAAAATATACCTAAAGGTAAGAGCAAGGCGAAAGACAGTAACCACAGTCTGTTAATGACTTTTATTTATATAGCAATAGCAATGTACCTGGCACTGACCAGTCATGATCAGAGGCTGGTCTTTTCCCCAAGAGGCTTATAATAATGGATGGACAAGAGACAGGAAGAAAAGAGGAGGGGAAAAGAGGGAGAGACAGGGATGGATTCAAGAAGTTGAGAAGTAGAAGGTATATGTACCTAGGTTAATTACAAGGGAGGAGGGGCTTCAATAAGAACGAAGTATGGTATATAAGGAGACGCATAACTGAGCTTAGATTGGATAAAGAGCTGTATTTAACCCAGATATGAAACTGAGTGAAATTAGTGAAAAACAACAACATGATTGTACCCTATCAGAAGATCCGATACTATATCAATTTTCTAAAGCTAGTTTGGATGTTCCTTCCTAGGGCACTTTCTGACGTGCATTAAAGCGTACTTTCGGTGGGACACGCTTGCAAATTAGGTGCAGCTTTGATAACGTCAGAAAGGCACGCCACACATGACTGAAACTTTTCGGGTACTGACAAATGCACTGTACCGAGCTGCAAAATCCAGCTTGGTACAGCACGTTTGTCAGTGCACCAAAAAGCTTCAATCATGCATGGTGCGCCTTCCAATCGTTATCAAAGCTGTACCTAATTTGCATGTGCGTCCCACCGCCTGAACTCGTAAGACACTTTAATGCATGTTGGAAAGTGCCCTCTGTCACAAGAGATACAAGGGGGGGGGGGAAGGGGAGGCATAACTTCTGACATTTTGTTTCAGTTACGTGTGCAGGACCTATATATTAATGTTATTGTTTTAAAGTTCTTGAAATAAATTTCATCCTTCACGTTTACAAATTCTTCTCTCAACCCCTGCCCCCACTTATTAACATATCCCAAATAATTTCTAAAATTCCTTTGGATGGTACTTAAATGTGAAGGTTTAGCAAGGCAAATTTTGGGGAGTCATTTGATCTCTGGGGAGAATCTCTCTGTCACACACACTCAGTAGGTGGGAGCAAGGGAAGTCATTCAAACCAACATGTTATACAAATATTAACAGTTTGAAACATAATAAATGCTGCATAAAGATGTCAGAGATCTACCATGCAGAAAAATATTTCAAAAAAATAAGTAGAGTTTCTCTTCCACTAAACGTCAATGTAATTTACCCATTCAGAATTAGCCTCCCAATACTCTCTCACTATTTCCCTTAAAGTACAAGCCCCAGTATTATGGAACTCCCTTCCCCCAGAGCCCAAGCATATTCCAGAGCTGGTGCAAAACGTTCCTTTTCCCCCAAAGCATTTCACAGGTGGGGCTCGACGTTGAGATGGACGGGCTTAAGGGGGGAGGGGGAGGGATGTTTTTAGGAGATTATTTTGTATTTATCATCATTTTTTCTGTGTTTTAAGTTCTGTAAGTCACCCCGAGTCTTCAGGGGAAAGGTGATCTTTACATTTTAATTAAGAAAAAAAATCAAATAAAAATTTTAGTTAACCCAATAAAAAGAAATCCAATGCTGTATAACTTTCTTGCTTTTGTTTTTGAAAATATAATCCACAAAATCAGAATGCTAGTTATATCAATCTGTACTAAACTTTTGATGTGAAAGCAACAAAAAGTATTTTCATCTTTACTGATGGAAATGCATAAATTGTTACTTTGTAACGAATTTCTAAGCATGTTTCTCAGCTAGCGTTTCAAAACTATATTCCATCTATGAACTTAATGAACTAGAAAGCATTTTTTAAATGTTCTTAGAACATTAGAAATCACCATAATCTTCCTAAAGTGGTTAGATTCCCATTCATCATTAAGCCATTAGTCTTGAAACAGCACCCATATGCCCAAATCACAATCAAGGACACATTGTTCTACACACTTCCTAAGCACAAAGACAAATCTGGTTTTGTATTAGAGGCAAATCCTTGGGAACAAAATGCAACAAGTGGCTGTGAAACAGTAGAAGGGAAGAAGGAAAGGTAATGGGTGAAATCCTACTTATGTTAAAGCAATAAGTACATAAAAGTGCTTTACTAGGTCAAACCAATGGTCCATCTAGCCTAGCATCCTGTCTCCAACAGTGGCTAGTTTTAGCTGCTTCAGAGGGTTTTTTAAACAAGCAAGGCTTGAGGGGTGGGTGGGCGTGTCTGTGGTTAGTACATGGAGTGGCAGTGGCGCACCCACGCATGCAAAGTGAATGGGGAGGGTTTCAAACAAGTGGCTCCCACCATAGCTGCCCCATCCATGGGGCACTCCAGATTTTTCGGGAGTTCTCCCTGCGTGGCCATGGGTGACCAGTGCGTGGATCCAGGAGCGCACCTCCCCATGCACCAACTTCAAATGAGCAGTTGGATGCATTGACACGTCTCATTTAAAGACACCCTGAGAAGTGCACAGTAGGTTATAATGGAGTGATCCATTTCCAGCTATTCACTTCTTGCCCCAAGCAGTCAGCAGTCTCGTTCCATGATAAACCTAACCAACAGTCATTAATGGACCTATCCTCTAAGAACCTATCCACTCCTTTTTTGGTCTGTGGGATCAAGCCAATGGGAATTCTGCCATTGCTTCAGTGGGGCCAAGATTTCACTAACTGAGCTACTGCTGATTCACATGCAATCTTAGCAGCAATCACAGGTCTTCAGAAAAACTATGAAAAGGAAGAGTATAGTAATGTAACTTTAGTGAAGATTTATTACTAATTTCTGATGACCAAATAGTTTTCATTGCCTTTTGGAAAATCAATTTTTTTTCCTTCACCCACTTGCTGTTTTTGGCTTTTGGTAACCTAAACAGAAGTTACTTTCACCTTCATCCACTTTATTAGTAATAAATACTAAGATTTACCCTTAACCTTTCCACAGATTGGGACGCTTAAGAAAGTCTACCACCTCTTTAGCACAGAACAAAAGGAAGACAAGCTTTAGGAAAGCTTCATTCCTCTAAGTAAATTAGCTATTTAAAGAGAAACTAAGCTAGAAATACATGAAGAGCAAGCTTAATTGTTCTTCCATGAAAAATAGCTGTGTCTTTTTTAAAAAAAAACAAAACCCCAAGATGGGATAGTTAACAAGCAATTATTGTAAAATATTGAACTGTAAGTCACTGTTTATTCAAATTTAAAGCAACTTTCCTTTATTGCCTAAAAACTATGAAGTCAGACATCACATTTGTATCCATCTCTTAGAAGACTGAGTGTTCTTTCAAAATAGATCTGTCATTTTCCCCACAGTGGCTGATCAAACCTGCCAGTGAAAAATATTCTGCACAGGCAAGTTGTAATACAGCCATGGTTTATTTCTGTCAGAGGCTGACTGCTGAAGTGTGAAAGAAACTCATTAAAAATCTCTCACTGTGATCCTGCATTGGGGGGCGGGGAGGAGGGGAGAAAATACTTAATGAAGGTTACACTTAGCCTGAAGCCACATTCATACTCTGCTTTTCATTTTCCTCTGTTTTAGTAAGCAATTAAAAGGCAGCAATTAGTCATTGGAAGACTATTTGTACTGGCCATACTGGGAGATTAAAGAGGTTTACACTTACTTTATGCTAATATTATGAAAGTTTCATGATGGAGATCAGGGATAAGTCAACAATAACAAAAAAGCAAAACCAAAATAAAAACAGATGAAATTTCTTACCTTAATCTTAAAACAAGATTCACAGCACATGGAACTTCACTATATTCATCACTAGCAGAAGGTTGGGTCTATAAACAAAGAAAAGAAAAAGGAAAGAGCACAACGTTGTAAGAGTTGAAGAGCAATGCTGAAATAATTCCCACATTATATACATTTCACGGAGACCTAAAACAACGTAACACCTCCTCTGACTCTGAAACACCTTTTAATCGTTCTTAACAAAGAGCCGAATCCAAAGTACAAGTGAAATAAAATAGTCTGCATTTAAATAGCTTACAGAACCCCAAGTTATGGAGCTTAAGTTAGGACCCTGGACAGTACACAAGTTCTATTCCGATCTGCAATTAATTCTGATAACTAAATATGTTTAAGTAAAGAGTATGTTTATAGAACTTGCAGGCTAATTAGTTTTTTTGTTTTAAACAAACTCTTTACTTCATACAAGAAGAATGTCAGGGACAGCCTTGTTAACTAATATAGTATTTACAGCACTCTACGTTAAACACTAATATAGAAGGCCATGAGGATTGACCAACAACAACTTTTTCAGATCTTCATACTGGTAAAAAACAAAAACAAACCTCTCTGCGCCCCAAAATTTCTGCTTTAAAATCTCACATTAAATTTTATTCTTGAAAAAATTAGATCTCGCACAGAAAAACTCCAAACCCATAATTTTAGATTACCGACAATACCTGGGGATCCTGTACAGACAGATTCTGTATCTGTTCTGGGATGTTACTGGCATTCATGGAAATCTGCTGAAAGATAAGACTTTATGGAAGGTGAACTTTTACACACTGAAATCACTTGTACAAAAAGGTTTTTTTGTTTTTTCAGTCGCCTGGCTACATATTAAGGGACACGTAGATATTTTTGGCAATGGGTATTTTTAGATGGAGGCGGACGCAGTCCACCCCCAGAGCTGCTTCAGAGGTGCACCCCTGCGTCTGGCTGCTTCCAGCCCAACCTGGGTCCGCCCTAGAAGGACCCAGTGGATTCTTATCCGCATGGGCACCTCCCCCCCCCCCACACAAACAACAGAGTTGCGGGCAATCACCTTGATTCTCTAGGCTGGCGCCTGCAACTCTATGTTGTTGCCAGGGCAACAGCCGGCCAGGAGTGGAGTTCCAGTGTGGGTCCGCTGCACAGACGGACAGCAACTCCACTCCAGGCTGGCTGGCCTTCCCCACTGGTGGTGCTCTGATATGTTCCAGAGCACCACAAGTGGGGCTGCCCCAGAGCAAGCACAGCCTGCTCTGCTTCAACATCTGGCAGGCCACTCTCAGAAGTACCAGCCAGCCCAGGGTTGAAGCAGGCCGGCACGGACACTCCCAGAGCTGCTATCAGTCTGTTTACACCCAATGTATCTATTCCCCTTAGAATGAAGATATCATCACAAGTATACAACTTTTTACTTTAGAAGCTACACAGTTAAACACACCATATCCAGCAAAAACTAAATAGAGGCTTCAAATAACTATGTGGTGCCAACAATGGTTTCACTGAAGACTTTGTGAAATGTCAATATATTGAAGTTTGGAATAATCCAAATCAATCAGTTGAATGAAAAGGTTTTGTAGCTGTATCGTGCACACCAAACAGAGGTCTGTAAATAAATGTTCTTGTAGAAACCAATGATAGAAAATTGAACAATTGTATAGACAAAATTAGAAATACATATACATATACATGTACATCAGAAATTGCATATTAGAGTCAAAAAACAATAGATATCAATTTGATCCATCATAAAAATACAAAGACTGTTGTCCAAGCTTGATTTCAAGACCGGTGAGCCAACATGTTTTGTAAAGGAACTTCTTAAGGGCTTCTTAGTCCTTTTAAAAGAGTACCTTGGCACTGAATGATTGATAAATAATAAACGCCAAGTGTAAACAATAATAAATTACAGGGGTACATGTCTTGAGTCCCACAGCTATAAAACCAGTTCAAAGCTTCTTACCTAGAATTTGTAATCCAGAAGAGTATTCTGACGAACAAGGATCAAATTAACACTTTAAATATGTCTGATCCTTTATGAAATGTGCTGGCTCACCAGAGTCTTGAAATAGAGCTGAGATAACAGTATTTTTATTTTTATGATGGATCAAAGGCGATTTCTATACCTTTGTGACTCTAATATGTAATTTTTGATGTACATGATATATTTTTTTAATTTTGCATATAAAATTGTTCAATTTTCTATAATTGGTTTATACATATTTACAGACCTCTGTTTCGTGCGTGTAGTCTTTGGGCTTCGTTTGTATATAGGTTTTTGATCCCTTTTTGTGGGGATTTTGTAGCTATTTCATGGTACTGATTTAAGTTCTTCTTGAAAATTTAAATTCCAAATCATCTTCTGTGAAAGGTTATATGCTAAACAGAGCAGCCAGATCAGAACTTAACCAAACAAACCATAAAATACAAGATTGTAAATGTAAGCTTGTGCTACTAAAGATGTAAAGGCCTGTTGTCAAGCGTGCAGGCTGAGAAGACATCTTATAAGGCCTTCTGAGATAATAGGATACATTCATAGGTAAGGATAGGGGCAGGAAGAAAGAGGAATGTTACTTTGTTAAAATGAGTATAGTAACAAAAAATTGCCAAGTTGGTCCATAATAGTTTAAAGGTTTTATTTGTGTAGACCGTCTGAGTGGAGAAGCGTTCATTAAAGATTTCATTAAAGTTTAAGTCACCCTGACACCGTGCATGCAAAGTACCTATTTTAGTAGTGACAAAAAAATTTACCTTTTCAATTTTATTACATTTTTACTGATTCCAAATTGGACAGTGTGACATATAGCATTTCGAAATTTGAAAAATATAACCAAAACATTCCTTGCACCAAATAACGGAATAAGAAAAAACAAAGTTCTGGCTCATCAGTATTATAGGACATTAGCACTCAGCTTTTAATTACTGAAGCAATGTTATCGGATTTGCTGATTTTTAATCATCTTATGGTCATTACAAGGAGTAACTAGCCCCATGGTTAACTTTAAAGGTGCTGTATCTTGTTTTTTATATAGTGTACCCCCTTTAACATGAAAGCTGTAAGCAAGCTCTTGTGTAAAGAAGGTAGGAAGTCAGAGTGGTGTGTTTGAACTTTGGAATTTGAAGATGATCCAAGAATCTTAATTTCGGAGCAGAGGCTGAAATTGTTAAGTCTGAAGCCTTGTAGGCCATCTGCACTGGTAGGGTACTGTAAACATGGAATGGCTTCAGGTGGGTTGGAGAGAGGGTATCTACCATTAGTCTCCGAGCCAGTCGGACACAGCATATATTCTATCTGGAAGCCAGCTCTTGGGACTACTTCTGTTTTAACTAAGGTGAAAAATCAACATAAAGAGTAAGCATCCATGATTCTCAAAACAACTTCTAGAAAGGAGAGTGCACTGCACACAAGTTGATTCCAAGTTTGAGGATTTCAGGCAGAAACACTTGAAAGACTTATTTCAAATCTCCAAGGAAGAGCACTGGGATCATAATACCAAGCAGAAATCAAAGGATCCTGTATAACCAATCCCTTCCACAACTGTCAGCCTTTATGAAGGATTGTGCAACGAAGCAGTCTGGACTGGAGGATCGGCGACTGCAGAGAGTGGATGTATCATACTGTCATGCAGCCAATAAAAAAAAAAAAGCACCCAAATAGCACTTTGTTTGTAAACCACAAATCCTATTAGGCCATTAATACATGGTAGGGATGCTTCATAGTCCCCGCATAAGGAGATGGCATTCAATATGGTATTTTCTGTTTATGGGTGGCTTAATTTAATTAATCTTTTGCATCACTGTACTGAACCATAACAGTGCATATGGTATGAAGCATTATAATTACAAATTACATGTACTATTCAGACAGATTCTAAAGGCTGAAAATTCTTTGGAGAAAGTTAGTCTGCTAAGAAATACTGCCATGATTAGTAACTGGCGGTGGGGGGGGGGGGGGGGGGCGCGCAGGGAGAAGTAAAGAATAGATGAAATACAGTAATTTTTTTCTTTTTGCCCTTCTCCATGCAAGCACACAAACTTTGTGTCTAGTACTTGATATAAGAGCCGTAGATTTGGGACGGATGCAATTTTACTCTCATATTTATAAAGTGTGTAAATTCAGAACAATCCTTCTACCCAAAATATCCAAGGAAGGTTAAACACAGCCACTTACCTCTGTACTGTCATCTTCTTTTACTCTTCGTGACTGTAAAACAAATATCCAGAGTTATGATTTGAATGATATGAAAAAGAAAGGATTGATTAAATATGGCCCTTTTCACACAGACGCTCTAACACTGATAAAATGTGAGGGATGGCAATGGGGCTGGTCAGTCCGGCCTCCCTCCGCCTGGATTTAGAGTCATCAAATGCCCACTGTGATTTGTTTGTGGACTTTTTTGCAGATAAAATTGCTCAGATCCATCACAATTTTGACACAACATTTTTAGCAGTAGGTAAGCCAGAGGCAGTAGAAGTCCTGTCTTGTAGGATGAATTGTGTCGCCCTCAGATGCGGGGGAGGCTCTTGGGACTGCTTGAGTCACTTATTGTGAACTAGATCTATGCTGGTCAAGGCCAGCTGGGAGACATTAGGGCCATTGCTGGTGGGGATCGTCAATGCCTCCCTTGGAGAGGGCAAGGTGCCGGACTGTCTCAAGGAGACTGTGGTGCAGCCCCTGCTCGAGAAGACATCATTGGATGTTGGTGTCCTGGCCAGCTATCGGCTGGTCTCTAACCTTCCCTTTTTAGCGAAGGTTATTGAACAGGTGGTGGCCCGGCAGCTGCAGGAGCATCTGGACTGGATTAATTTTCTCGATCCCTCACAGTCTGGCTTTCATCCTGGATATGGCACAGAGACTGCACTTGTGGACTTGGACGACGACCTCTCCCGTGAGTTGGACCGGGGTCATTGGACCCTGTTGATCCTGTTAGATCTCTTGGCTGCATTTGATACCGTTGATCATGAGTTGCTGGTGACTCGGCTGCGGGACTGGGCAGGGATTGGCGGTACTGTTCTTGAATGGTTCTGCTCTTTTCTGGCTGGGAGAACTCAACGTGTGGTGCTGGGTGATTTTTCCATCTTCTCCCCGGGGCCTCATGTGTGGAGTCCCGCAGGGTTCTATCCTGTCCCCTCTCTTGTTCAGTGTATATGCAGCCTTTGGGAAGGTTGTTAGGGAGTTTGGCGTACAGTGTCATCAACATGCTGATGACACCCAGCTATCTCTATCATTTTCATCTGACTCAGGCCCGGCAGTCTCGGTGCTTATCCGGTGTTTGACAGCTGTGGGGGATTGGGTGAGGGCGAGCCGCCTGAAGTTAAATCCTGACAAGACGGAGGTGATGGTTGTGGGGAAGGCCGGGGGAGTGGTGGCCCCCATCATTGATGGGGTCTGTCTTGCCCTGGTATCTCAGGTTTGGAGTCTGGGGCTGCTCCTGGACCCACAGCTCCACCTGGATGTCCAGGTGGCGGCTGTGGCAAAGGGGGCATTTCGCTAATTACATCTGGTGTGTCGGCTTTGGCCGTATGTTTTGGATCTGGCCACGATCATCCATGCTTTTATTACCTTGAGACTAGACTACTGTAACGCACTCTACGTGGGGCTACCCTTGGTGCTGGTTCGGAGACTGCAGCTGGTGCAGATCGCAACAGTTCATCTCCTAACGGGAACAGGCCAATGCGAGCACATTACAGTGGTGCTTCGCTCTCTGCGTTGGCTGCCGATAGTCTCCTGGGCCCAATTCAAGGTGTTGGTGTTGACCTTTAAAGCCCTAAGCAGCCTCGGCCCAGCCTATCTGCAGGACCACCTCACCTGCCAGATCCTGGATCAGCCCCTGCAGTCTGCCGGGGACGCCCTCCTGGAGGTCCCTCAGGTTTCTCGGATGTCAACCTCGCGGAGGGCATTCTCTGTCATTCTCATTCTCCGCAGCTGTGGAACTTCCTCCCGCCGGAGGTCCACCTGACCACCAACCTCCCCTCTTTCCATAGACAAGGCTGTTCCGCCATGCCTTTCCTGAGGGAGATGGGTTACGTGGGTTGGGTTAGGGGGTAATTTGTTTTACTGTGGGGTTTTTAATTGTATTATTGCTGTTTTTTAATCTGTTCTAATTTGTTAGCAGCCCCGAGATGCTTTTAGCAGGAGGGGGCGGCCTAGAAATTTTATAATAAATTTTAAAAAAAATTAAAATAGGTGTTATATTTTGTTATACATGCAGCCGTGCAACATGGGCCCCTTTCACACGAGATGCCTCCACCCAGTTTTGCTGGGTGGAGGCGTCTGTGTAAAGATCGTGGGCGGTGGGTGGGGCGCATTTTGCTGGGTGGAGATGGATGGAGGTGCGTGTGAACACCACGGGAAGTTGGTGTCCGTGTGTGCTCCTGCGCAACATGGAGTCTGTGGGTGGGTGGAGATGAGTGTTGCATGGAAGCACGCACCGACACCTACCGCCTGCGGTGTTCACACAGATGCCTCCATCCAGCGAGACTGGGCTGGAGGTATCTCATGTGAAAAGGGCCCATATTGCAGGGCTGCAGTGTTGCTCTGTAGCGTGAATAATAAAATGCAACGCCCATTTTATCAGTGTTAGAGTGTCTGTGTGCAAAGAGCCTATGAATAAGGCAGAAAGATCATGTTATTTCCCAATGTTACCTTTTCTTGGAAGAAAGCAGCTTTGCCTTCTTCACTCTTTTCATCCATTTCATCATCACTCCACTCCAAGTCCCCATCTTCTGTTTTATGGAGATGACCACTGGAGCCTGGTACTCTTCTAACCTAAACAACAAAAACACTAGATGGTTTTTAAAATTATTATCTGTACTTCTAAGTGCCTCGCGCTGCATCCTAATCACTATATAGCTAGTTTATACCAACAGCCATTTTTCATTTTCCAGTAGATCACTAGGGAAGGGAGGGAGGAAGAGGCAAAATTCCATAGAGCACCTCCCTCTCAATATCAGCCTTTGTAATAGACCATCAAGAAGGGCTCCACGAGCATGTAGCAAGTTTGGAGAATCCAGGCTGTGAAAGCAATTGTCATGCATGGTGTCACTATTCTTAGTAATTCTTTTTAGTTCAAGTCAACCACAAACAAGCATGTGTGCTTGCAGGACATAAGCAAAGGCCGCATGATTACAAAGACATTAGTCATTGGTAAATTACTGGATTTTTTTTAAAAAAGGATAAAGTTTCAAGCTACTGGTCTTCAATTTAAATACCTTTCCTCGCCCATCCCTCACCCCCCATAAATATTTTGTCCTTGAAGTGGAACAGATTCATTATGGATGGGGGGGAAATAAAGCTTTTAAGTAGAAACAAAAAGAACTGACAAGCACAAGTGTGATGAAAGCCTATTAAGCACTTCTTTGACCTTTAAGTAAGTTTGCATCTTTATAAATAGCTGTATGTGAAATGCAACATTGAAAAATTCAGAGCACCTGGGGAAAAAGGCATCAGTGCAGTACACTGCTGACTGGACAAATGCACATAAAAGTGTTCAGCCTAATGACACATACAGAAGCATCCAGAAACAATATCCCAAATTTAAAACACTATTCTGTTGCCAAGCATTCCAGAGTTTTCAAAACCCGACATCATGCTCGTCTTCCTAGAATCCTGATCAGCCTACTTGAACATAAACAAAACATCAGAATCTTCTTAACACACCATGGCAAGCATTTATGAGACTCGTGAAATTGTTTGGAGCACAGCATGACAATCAGCAGACACACTGGTGTTTAGATTATAATCAGCTTCCTTAATTATTTCAAATTATCAAACCAAGAAACAAAAAAAAGTCAACCACAGTGCAGATGTTCAGATACTTTTTCTGTTAAAACTCAGAAGGATGTAAACGTATACTTTTTCAGGGGTCTCCTTCACTGAAGATGTGGGGGAGCAGCGCAGAACAATTTTGATGAATGAAGGAAGCAAAACAAGAAAAAATATAACGAAGTTTTTCAGGAGCTGCTATAAATGTGTATTGACGGGAGGGGAAAACTGTGCCAAACAAGTAGTCGTCTTCTGGAGTAGAAAAAATGGAAAGGCTACCTTATAACCACTAGTTGTGATTTCATAATTATATGACAAAATCCAAGCAAGTACGTAACATAAAGCAACCTTAGTTCAGCCTGGGTTCTTATATGGATTATTATTTCCCCCATTTTCCTCAATGAATTCTATGACAAAGCTGCATACCAAAATATTCATATTGCCAAGAGCCACAACACGTATTTAAGTTGTATTTAAAGTTAGCTGGAAAACAGCCTTTAGAATTGAATTCATGTATGTCTTAAATGGACCTTTTGGAGATAATCTTTATTTTTGTCATCTTAATCCAATATCAAAATTCCCCTTTTGCTGTGTCACTTCTCAGGAAGGAGTAAGCGGAGAGCTGCATCCATGGAGGTTGGACGTCTATAGGTTTAGGATATGTGTGTCAACTCTTACATCCTGCCTACTTTCCAGGGGATGAGGCAGCACTGCTTCCCCTAAGTTCCCTCGCATCAAAGCTCTGGCTCCATGAGTTCAAAGTTATTTTATTAGGCACTGACTGTCACCCTGGCCAAAAGTACAAAGTTACAAACAAACAAAATATACATACATACAAAACAACCACCAAAATATTAAAAACAATATATAAATATAATGTCCATGATGAATCCCAACCTCTATGGTAAATGACAAAGCTTCAAGAGGTAGGAGCAAGTTGAACAAGGCATTTAACCCTCAAGCCTGCCCAAATAGGAAGGAAGGGCACAGCACTTATAAGAGTCACATTCAATCCTGTCATCATATATTGCTCCACACAGGGCTGATGACCATAACACTACTCCCATGAACAAGATGTCTTGCTCTTAAACCGAGTGTATGGAGACAGCATGTGACTCCTGGAGAAAACATCTTACTTTTCTCAAAGTTCATGTCGGCACCCTTATCTTCTAAAGAGGACATCAGACGCTTTAAGGTTTACAGCAAGAGCGCGGATTCATGTAAAATGCCTTGCTCTTTACGGAGTTTGAGTTGGCAGCTCTTGACACCTGGAGAGCATAGTTGCTCCTACGCAGCTTATAACCACAGTATTTAACTCGTGGAAGGGATGCCAAACTTTTCTGGCAACACTTGACTCCTGTATTCCTCACTCTTTTAATCCATTTCATCATCACCTTTCCTTCAGGTGAGTGTCGAAGACAAAGCCCAAGTTATGGGCTTGGGGAACAGGACGGATGGTGACCCCATCAATAAAGAAGGAGAGGGGGAGGAAGAGTAGGGAGGAAAGATAAGGAGTTCAGTCTTAGCCATGTTGAGCTTGAGCTGACGTTGGGACATCCAGGTGGAGATATCAGAGAGACAGCTGATGATTGGTAATTCTTAATTTGGAACCCAGCACTGGGTACATAATGTATGGATCGTTTTTCCTTATGCAAATCACCTTGCACTTGTCCACATTAAATTTCATCTTCCATTTAGATGCCCAGTCACCCAGTCTCGCAAGATGCCCCTGCAATTGTTGACGGTTAGCTCGTGTTTTAACTACCTTGAATAACTTGGTGTTGTCACCCCTTACTTCCCTTTCCAGATCATTAAACACCACCAGTCCCAGTCCAGATCCCTGGGACACTCCACTATTTACTTCTCTCCCTTGTGAAAACCGACTACTTAGTCCTACTCTTTGTTTCCTATTCTTTAACCAGTTATGAATCACAAGAGGCCACTGCCTCCTATCCCATGACTTTTTCATTTCCTCAAAAGTCTCTCATGAGAGGCCTTATCAAATGCTTTCTGATAATCCAGACACACTATAATCGACTGGCTCCCCCTTATCCACATGCTTATTCACACCATTAAAAAATTTCAATAGATTAGTGAGGTATGACTTCCCTTTGCTAAATCCATGTTGACTCTTCCCCATTAAGCCATGTTTATCAATATGACCCATAATTCTGTTTTTAATAATAGTTTCTACCTTTTTGCCCAGCACTGATGTCAGGTTCACTGGTCTGTAGTTTCCAAGATCGCCTCTGGAGCCCTGTTTAAATATTGGTGTTACATTCACTACCCTCCAGTCCTCAGGCACAGTGGTAGATTTTAGCAATAGATTACAAATTACCAGTAGTAGGTCTGCAATTTCATATTTGAGCTCCTTCAGAATTCAGAGGTCTACACTATCTGGTCCTGTTGTTTTGTTACTATTTAATTTATTTGCTCTAGAATGTCTTCCAGAGTCACGTTGATTTGCGACAGCTTTTCCAATTAATCACCTACAAAGAATAGTTCTAGCATGGGTATCTCCCTCACATCCTCTGATGTGAAGATCTAACCGAAGAACTCATTCATCTTCTCTGCAATGGCCTTATTCTCCCTGGGTACCCCTTTTATCCCCATGTCATCTAATGGCCCAACTGAGGGTCTCTTCCCATGTTACTCAAGAGGGGGAAACTTACCTTTTGTAAACCCATGTCAAGGAAACAAATGTGCTCTGAAGGTGAGCACGGAGTTAAAAGCATCATCAGCCACGTCTCACATAGTTTTCAATCACACATGATGGGGCTGGATTTTGAGCCGTCCATGACTGAAGGTAATGCGAGACACGGCTGAGGACACTTAACTCCACATCCAGAGCTATATGTTTGTTTCCCCACGGTGAGTTTACAAAATGAAAGTTCCCCCCACTCAGGTAACGTGGGCAAGCACCCTGACTCTCTAGCAGACCTCTTGTTTTGGATGTACTTTAAAAAGTTTTTGCTATTAGTTCTTGCCTCTTTAGCGACTCTCTCTTCAAATTCTCTCTTGGCCTGCTTTATTAACGTTTTACATCTAATTTGCCAGTGCTTGTGGTCTTTCCTATTTTCTCCATTAGAACTAGCTTTCCATTTTTAAAAAGGACACCTTTTTGGCTCCGATAACCTCCTTCACCTCACCATTTAGCCATGCTGGCAGGCTTTTAGTCCCCTTCCTACCATTTATAACCTGTGGAATACATTTAAATTGGGCTTCCAAGTTCCAATATGGTGTTTTTTAGCCTACACACCTCTTGCAGACATTTAAACTTTTGCCATTGCTCCTTTTAGCTTCCTTCGGACTAGTTCCCTCATTTTAGCATAGTCTCCCTTTTTATTTATTTATTAATTATTATTATTATTATTAGCAGCAAGCATTTATATAGCACAGCAATGTACCGGGCACTTTACAAAGTAATGGAATAGACACGGTCCCTGCCCTAGGACTTACAATCTGAGAGAAAGGGGGGGTGGGGAGAGGGGGGAGACAAATGAAAGGGAACAGAGGGAGAGACGAGGGGTGAAACATTCACGAAGATGCAAGGTCTCAGGTGCACGTGCTTGGCTACATCGAGAATGATGGCTGGTTGGTTCATGTAGTGAGGATATGAGTACACAGACCTCAGGTATCAGATTGTACTGGATGGAAGGTATCAGCAGGAGTTAGGAGAGGGGAGTGAGAAGTCAGGGAGGGCAGAGGGGAAGAGGTGGGTCTGGAGGAGGGATTTGAAGGTACTAAGGGAGGGAACGAGGTGGAGTTCCAGGCATGGGGGGCAGCTAGGGAGAAAGGACGAAGGCGGTTAGGGGAGCAGGAGAGGTGTGAGAGGGCGAGAGATGGGACAGAGAAGGAGCGGTTCACGGACTGGAATACGGAGGGAAATTAGCGCAGAGAGGTAGGGGGGAGCAAGGCTGTGAAGAGCTTTATAGGTAAAGACTAGGAGCTTGTGCAGAATTCGTTCTGGAAGGGGGAGCCAGTGAAGAGAGGAGAGGAGGGGCTGCATGTGACTGAAGCGACGAGCGAGGTGGATGACCATGGCAGCAGAGTTTTGGACGGAGATAAGGGGAGAAAAGTGAGAGCAGGGCAGGCCAGTGAGAAGGAGGTTACAGCAATCGAGGCGAGAGATGACCAAGGCATGAACAAGGGCTTTGGCAGAGAAGACAGAGAGAAAAGGGTGAACCTTAGCAATGTTATGGAGGGAGAAGCAACAGGATTTGGCAACAGAGTCAATGTAGGGTTTAAAAGAAAGGGCTGAGTCAAAGATGAAGCCTAAGCTATGGACTTGGGGAACGGAAAGGATGGTGACCCCTTTGATAAGGATCGATAGGGAAGAGGGAGAGGAAAGATGAGGGGGGAAGATAAGGAGTTCAGTTTTAGCCATGCTGATTTTGAGTTGACATTGAAACATGCAGGTAGAGAGATCAGAGAGACAGCTAGTGAGGCAAGCTTGAACAGATTGAGAGAGAGAGAGGGAGTAACGAGATAGAGTTGAGTGTCATCAACGTAGAGGTGATATTGGAAGCCATGGGAGGCAATGAGCTTGCCTAGGGACAGGGTATGGATAGAGAAGAGGAGAGGGCCAAGGACAGAGCCTTGGGAAACACCAACCGAGAGGGGAAGGGAGGAGGAGGTGGAGTTGGCAAGAGACACATTGAAGGAGCGGTCAGAGAGGTAGGAGAAGAACCAGACAAGGAGGGAGTCACAGAAGCCAAGGGAGTGAAGCGAGTCCAGCAAGAGTGGTCAACAGTATCGAAGGCAGCAGAGAGGTCAAGGAGGACAAGAATGGAATAGAGGCGATTAGATTTAGTCACAAGAAGATCGTTGGTGATCTTACCAAGAGCAGTTTCCGTAGAGTGAAGGGGGCCGAAGCCAGATTGGAGGGGGTCAAGGGAGGAGTAGGTGGAGAGGACGTCAAGGCAGCAGGAGTAGACAACACGTTCAAGAAGCTTGGAAGCAAAAGGAAGGAGTGAGACAGGACGGTAGCTAGAAGGGTCAGAGGGGTCAAAAGCAGACTTTTTGAGGATAGGAGAGACAGTGGCATGCTTGAAGGTGGAGGGGAAGGAGCCAGTAGAGAGGGAGAGGTTGATGATGTGCAGGAGGGAAGGGGCGACAGTGCAAGCAATGGAGGTCAGGAGTTGGGAAGGGATGGGGGCAAGGGGGCAAGTTTTAAAGTTAAATGTTACTGACGTAGTTTTATACACCATTCTTCCTCCAGTACTTATGTCAAATTTGATTATATTATGTACTCCTTGTACCAGGTCCTGCACTACACTTAGGACTAGATCCCAAGTAGCTCCTCCTCTCATTGAGTCCAGTACCAGCTGCTCCAGTCATTTATGACATCTAGAAATTTTACTCCCATAACACACCCAGATAAGACACTCACCCAGTCAATATAAGGATATTTGAAATCACTCATTATTATTATGTTACCGACGTAAGAGCTTATATGTTCCCACAACCAAGCCGAAAAAGTGTATGGAACAAAGCTTGTTTGCACAAGCAGACATAAGGGGTGAATTTGGGTTAAAACCCCAAACAAGTGGCTAACTTTACATCTGGTAACACCCATAGTCTTATCAAACATCTTTTACCAACAAAAGCTATGAAGTATGCAGGACAACTGCCCAAGTGATTTCAGATACATTATTTCTAAATATTTTTAGTTTAGCACATTCACCCAATTCTCATACACGTCATGAATACTTGCACATACATTTTTAATTCTTCCCAAGGCCTATGCTAATTACTGGATTTTATTATGCTAGTAGAGAAAGCTTTCTGATGAGACTGAGGTTTGCTTCAAGTTTAAGCAATTGTCTTTTAATAAGCAATAAACAAATGGCTTAAGGAAAAGAAAGTTTTATTTAAAATACGGTGTATTATTATTTAAATAATATTCCTAAAACCTATCTAATGCAGAATAAACATAAATCCAGGCCAATGAGAACCAGCTGGATTAGAAGACTACAGTACATGCATTTATATGAAAAAAATCACATCGTTACACAGCAAGAAATAAGATTTCACAGGGATTCACCTTCAACGCACGCAATAGCGCAAAGCCGCACCACCACATTTTTGCATTCCCTTGTGAGTTTAATACTTTTGTTCTATGTAAATTAATTTTAAGCCAATTTTATTTGCCAGAGAGTAAGAATGGCACCCAGAACAGAAAAATGCAGATTAAGAATCAGGCAGATTGGAGACTAATATTCTCAGAATTCTAGTTAACATTCAAACTCTGAAAAATTAATGTTTGCTAGAAAACACAAGGGAGAGAAATCCACATTATGCTTCAACCTCACAGACTTTCACCATCTCAGAAGCTGAGGAAGTCAGAACAGCAACTCACTATTCTCTTTAAAAACAAAATAAACAAAACAATTCTATGACACATGGAAGTACAAAAAGCCCACGTTTCTCATGGAATGCATTCAGGTTATTGCGCAATTCTCCATCTGCTGTAAAATACGTAGGTTTTATACCTAGAATACTTTAAAAGAGAAACACATTAATATTTAATACCATGCCTTTGTGGTTTAAGTACTAAGTCTACTTTATCCTAATCTTTCAACAGCCTTAAATATTCTCCTTTTTTGTTTAGCTTACTTGTAAATTAAAAGAGTGAAAACTTCTTGTTAATGTGACATACACAGCTTTGTTTAAACGGTTTTAAAATGCAATTAGATCCTTCACTGCAGTTCTGTACACCTTTTGCTTTAGGAATCCTAAACTATAATTAACAAGACACTTGGGATACCAGAACACGGTTTCAGTGTCAGCGTACCTATCTATACACGTACAGGACAAACAGTAGTGCTAAGAAACGTGACACAGAGATGATGAAATATGCCGTTCTGATGGTGAAGCACCATTTCCTAGGAGTTCCATTTTCAAGGGCAAAACTGAGAATAACTGAGTACAACAGGGAGACACCTACAAGTTCAGGGTCAGTACTAGTATTTAGCCATAGTTTCTGGGAAAGGTGTAAACGCCTCCAAATAGCTGCATCTTCAAACACTCTGTTTGAAGCAGGAAACTTTTTTCCTCCTGTGGGCCACTGAAAATTAGGACAAGCTCTACAGGCTGGATAGGAGTTGGACGAAGTATCTAAGAGGTGTGTTCAGAACGGAAAAAAGGATAGGGTCCAGATCATTGAACTAGGTCATGGATCTGTCCTTGAGTCCATACTCTGCTCTCTGCTCCCATCCCCTGAGCTCATTCTTTCAGTGCTTGAGGGAAAGGACAGGATCCATGATGAGACCCAGAAAATGACAAAGCCAAAAGACAGCCAAGGGTGAGATTTGGCCCGTGAGCCAAAAGGTTCCCCATGCCTCCTCTAAATATTACATTTCTATTTTTAATTTTAATTTCTAAATATACGAGAGCGCACGAAAGATTTTTCTGCACCAGACTAAGAATTAAGGCCACTTTCAGACATTCCCCCCGTCGCGTATTCTGGCTGCGTGGGTGAGGAATGTGCAGTCAGAATATGCACAGAGATTGGCCGGTCTGGAAGCCCCCGCCCCCCCCCCGACATATGCAAGGATGCAGAGCTCGATTTCCTGCTCTGCATCCCTGCACATGTCTGCCGGCAAAGTCGCGCGGGAATGGGGGGGGGCTTTCAGACCGGCCAATTCCCGCATATGTTCTGGCTGCGCATTCCACCCCGCAACCAGACTATGCATGAGGTGGGGGGTGGGAGAGTATGTCTGAAAGTGGCCTAAGGTCTCTTGGGAATTACTATATCTTTCTGCTTTCTGTTCTAGAATTGGTTTCTTACGCTACAATGATCCTGTGCTTCACTAACAGGCTAGAATTGAACATGAAACTTATGCTATAAACCTGGTTCCCCCCCCCCCCACTTTTTTGTTTGTTTGTTTGCAATATAGGTAATGATTAAAGTGAGCCAATTTCTTTTGAGTGATGCTACCTAAATCTACATATTTTTCACCATGTACGGTCAAGTATTTCTTGGATTGCATATGACCTTTCGGATCTAATGACGCAAGCTATTTGTCATGGATTCAGTTAATGCCTTCTTGTCACTATCTCCTTGCAAGAAATGGCAGTTCAGATATTATAGCGGCACGGTAGTGCCTCTATGAGTTAAGGCGAGATGCAGATCTCATTCAATCCCCGCCTATCTTTAACATTATGGTTTTGAATCACTTCTGGGTTGCCATAGATACTTTGGCAGGGGATCTCTCTTTTACTCAGGAGCCTAAGTTAACGTGCTAGAAAACGTAAGGGAAAGGTCTACAAAAGCTTCCTTAGTAAAAGACGATTTTGTTGTACTGACTAGCACAAATCCTAATGTTGAGCATGTGCGCATTTGGTAGTACCATTGTGTAAACACAGCTTTCTTCTATTCTGCTTACTCTGTGCTTAATTGGCTGTTGGGGACTGGATGAGGGTAAACCGACTGAGTCTGAATCCCGACAAGACGGAGGTGATGTTGGTGGGGAAGGTGGCGGGGGTAACAGCCCCGATCATTGATGGAGTCTGCCCTCCGCTGGTTCCCCAGGTATGAAGTCTGAGGGTGCTCTTTGACTCGCAGCTCCGCTTGGATGCTCAGGTGGAGGCTGTGGTAAGGAGTGTCTTTTGCCAATTACATCTGGTGCGTCGGCTTCAGACATATGTTTCGGATTCTGACCTGGCCACCATCATCCATGCTTTCATCACCTCTAGGCTTGACTACTGTAACGCGCTCCTGACGGCGCCCGCGCAACTCAGCCGCCGCCAACCATCGCCGCTGGACATCACATCCGCGAGCCTGGTTCCCCTGATGCCCAGACTGCTACCACCTAGGACGCCTCCCCATACCCCCCTTGCCTCCTCGCCCTCTATCTCCTCCCTCCTTCTCGCCTTTCTCATGGCCCCTCTCCTTCTCCCTCTTCCGCCTCCAGTGGCCTTCCTCCAGCCAACCTACCCCTTATTCTCACCCAAGCCTATCCCCCCTCCCCACCCTCATCCCCCCTTGCCCATTCCCTGTAGGCCCACCCACACACAACCCTCACCCAAACCCTCCACACCCAGGCACTCCACAGATCACTGTGGCCCATATGAGGACAGTGCGCGACCCAAACCCTGCAAACCCGGCCGCACCCCATCCCCCAATCTCATCCGCATCCCATGCCTTCCCCGACACCAATTGCCTTTCTCCTGCTCCCTCTGGAACTGCCGCTCATCCGTCACTAAAGCTCCCTTCATCCACGATCTTTTCCTCTCTCGCCCCTTTCAACTCCTTGCTCTTACAGAAACCTGGATCTCGCCCGCCAACTCTGTTACCCCGGCCGCTCTATGCTCCGGGGGCCTTTCCTTCTCTCACCGTCCCCGCCCTGAGGGCCAGGGGGGTGGCGTGGGTTTCCTCCTTGCCAAGCACTGCCAATTCAAAACCCTCCCCCCTCCTCCCTCACTCTCCTTCCCTTCCTTTGAGGCCCACTC
>QEPC01007325.1:420380-458977 GCA_003113815.1 Sphenodon punctatus
TCCCCCCCCCCCCGGCCAGCTGGGTCACACTGGTAGGGAATCCCTGGCCCCGCACCCCTCCCTCTACAAGAGTTCGGTGTCATCAATATGCTGATGACACCCAGCTCTCTCTCCCATTTTCATCAGACCCTGGCCCGGAAGTCTCAGTGCTTACTCTGTGTTTTGCAGCTGTGGGGGACTGAATGAGGGCGAGCTGTCTGAGGCTGAATCCCGATAAGACGGAGTGATGCTGGTGGGTAGGGGCAAGGGAGTGTTCCTCCCCTCGTCTCTCAGGTCTGTAGTCTGGGCATGCGCCTCAATCCCCAGCTCCGCCTGGATGTCTGGGTGGATGCTGCAGTCAGAAGCGCGTTTTGCCAACTACATCTGGCAAGTTGGCTTCAGCCATATGTTTTGGATGCAGACCTGGCTACCATCATCCATGCATTCATTACCTCAGGACTGGACTATTGCAACGTGATCTACGTGGGGCTACCCATGGTGATGGCTCGGGGACTGCAGCTGGTACAGAATGCGGTGACCTATCTCCTTATCAGGATAGGTTGCCAAGAGCTCATAATGCCGGTGCTCCGTTCTCTGCACTGGCTGTCTACAGTCTTCCAGGCCTGATTCAAGGTGTTGGTGTTGCCCTATAAAGCCCTACACGGTCTTGGCCCTGCCTACCCACAAGACCGCTTCACTCCCCAGGCTCATCAGGTCATCAGGGGTCACCCTCCAGGAGGTCCCCTGGGTATTCCGAGGGGCTACAATGGATAGGGTGTTCTCGGTGGCCACACCGCAACTGTGGAACTCCCTTCCAGTGGAGGCCTGGATGGTGCCAGACCTCCCTGCATTTCGAAATCCATGTAAAACCTGGTTGTTTCACCTGGCTTTCAACGAGGGAGGGGGATAGGGTGGTGGGTGGAGGATTGGGTTGTTTTTCGCTCCATTGGGGCTGTTTTAAATTGTATTTTATTGTTACGGTTATTATTGGATGTTTTATGAGATTTGTAAGCCGCCCTGAGCTGCTTGGTGAGGATAGGGTGGGATATAAAAACTTAGAAAGAAATAAACAATAAACATAAATTATTTGGAATGGTTGTACATTTTTTTTTAATGTGTTTGCAATAGCCTGATAGGCTGAGCAAGAGGAGGAGGAGGACGACGAGGAGGAGGACAAGGAGGATATGGATGATCCTGAACATAATGAAGTTATGACAGAACACTTGGAGAAAAATTGAGAGTTCTGATGAACGTTTTCAATGAGGGAAGTGCCAGAAGTTTCAATTTTCCAATCCGGCACAATGCAGAAAGATGCAGCATCTTTTTATGCCTTGATAAAAAGAAGTGTCAAAAAGTTTTCTTGTTTCAGCATTTCCACTTCATAAAACTTTTAGCAGCTTTTTAGACAGCGGACTTCGATATTTCAATTCTATTCTGAATAGGAATGGGAACAAAGGCTTGAAACATCAACATTTGACATGGATTCAAAGTTCCATCTCGTGGCAGCTGTAGTTGGCCTATAAACCAATGACTTTGCTTAGCCATAGCACATTTATACACATGCTGTTTCTTGTTTTCTCACATTCAGATCAATAAACTGAGCAAATATAGAGCCGTTATATATGAGGGGGCACGGAATGGATGGTAATGAATAGAACAAAGCACTTTGAACCTGAGTAGATTCTATCTACTCCCACTGATTCCATGCTCCCTCATAACTGCTCTACATTTGCTCAGTTTATATATTTCTGACTGGCTGCACTACATGCCTGAGGAAGGGCCCTGGGTGGCCCGAAAGCTTGCTTATTTCCAACAACAATTGATCCAATAAAAAGGTATCATTTGAACCACTTTGTCCCCCAATCCTTTTGATGCAATTACAGTATTATCCTTAAGTGCACATTGGAACTTTTGTCTACAACTGGCGGTGCTAGGAATAATAATAATAATAATAATAATAATAATAATAATAATAGATGATGATGATGATGATGGATGAAAGTGACAAAAATCCTTGTCATCACTCCTACTGCACAAAAAAAATCCCCACAGAACTCTGCAAATGCAAATTGTTATGAGCAGTAATGTAACTAAAACTAGGTCTGAAACAACAAATCGTGGTGAATGCTGTTTCCATCAGAAACAGGTCATTCACTTTCATTCGCGCAACACAGAAACTTACTGGCTTTTCTGCGGTTTTTACCATTTCTCATTATTTTTCATGAGTTGAACAGTTGCTACAGGGCCAATCCCGAGCCCCGCATGCACCCTGCACGCCACCCCCGGGGGCTGTGGAGATGCAGAAGTGCTGGCTATGGGCTGGGGAAGTGTCAAAAATGACAGAATTGATAGGAAATGACCACACAAAAAAAATCACAGGTGCCAATATTGACAATGGCAGAGGCACGGAATCACAGGAGACTAACTAAGAACAAAGACTCGCAAGCACTCCCGAAAGGTCGGTATTTCCCTGAGGAACAGGAACACTTGCTCTTGTCTCAACCCTAACTAAGCCCCTAGTAGAAATAGTGTCAGTATGCATGTTCACTTTAAAACCCTACCCTGAAAAAACCATGCAACCGTAATCTCTGCATTCAAGATGAGATGTTGAGGGCACATACACACCAAAACCCCAGAGAGGGAAAAGAACACACTGTAGTTTCCACTAGCAACACTAACAGGAGGCAAGTGCGTGTTAAATTTTGCATGGCAAGCAAATCTATGTTCAAGTAACCCCACTCCACAACTAGGGGGGTTTTGTGTGAAGGCACACTTATTTGTGCACACTGAGAATGTTCAATAGCAGAAAGCACTCTTCATCTGCCTAAACATAGAAGGAGGAGGTAAATTTCAGGAGGGGGCAGGGTTTAAGGTCTAGCTATGATGCTTACATTTGGTACAAGACAAAACATGAACAGTTTCAATCCAAAATGGAAAAGATACAGTGTAAGCAAAAAAAAAAAAGTCAGATTCTGGAGTTTTTAAATTTAAATCTCTCTTTAGCACAGTGTTTTGCAAACAAACAAACAAGACAACATCACAGGAAGAGTGGCATATTCTTTAGACAACCATAACACTACAGAATCAGATAGTGTTTCTTGGTCTGCTTTAGTTATAGCAAACTGCCAGTGCTGCATGTTATCATGCAAGGAGGATGGATCTCAGTTACATTACTTTGATGGAGGGAAAGCAGAGTGGGAAAAAGCTTCTAGTTTTCATTCTATTGTCTTTTACAGAATAAAAGCTGCTTCCAGCAAAGAGGCAAACTGATTTGTAACTTTAGCTAATAAAGAAAACAATGAGAACCTTCAGTCTTACAGAGACAAATTAACACGTATTAGGAAACAAACTTCATCGGAATCAGAAAAGAATGCAGGCAATACAAAATGAATTTGAATGGATACAGTTTAAATGCCAGTCAGCACAAAAAGCCATTCAGCAAATTGTAATCTGCACCCGAAAGCATTTGTGGAAAAGATGGAGAAGAAAAACAAAAATCAAGCTGCTGCCAACATCATCACAACTGCAGAAGGAAGGTGATATGAATGTGGAACAGAGAACACTTGGATAAATTAGAGGGTGAAAAAAAAATCATGACTAGGGCAGAAAATATTAAAAACCAAATTATCCACTAGAACAATCACAAGTTTCTACTGAGGCTGGCCATGCTTTCTTTGTTTTTCCTGACTCGGAATCATGCAGTTAGGACAATAATGAAGATAAAAATGGGCAATTAGATAGTTTTATAAAAGGGGATAGATGATTAGCCCACCTAATATGTAAGAGTAGATATAACCTTTCAAAAGAATATGACTGCGCCAAAAAAAGGCCTATGGACTGCCTGTAAAGATCAACAAGGCGACCTTTGAAAATGGACTGTCAAAATCAGACACTGATCAAATGAGGTAGAAACCCAAACTAGCGTAGAGGACACAGCAAAGTGACAGCTGAATGTGGGCTCCCGGGGCGTGGTGATGCTTAGGGGGAACAGGGCACAAGAGATCACTCCACAAGTTAATTTTCACTAATCAGACGAGCTAAGACTACTTTAGACATGCGCGGCGAACACGCTGCATAAAATCACGCTGTGTGTAAATATCCCGCGTGTGGGATTTAGACGTGACATTTCGCGCATTAAAGCCGGTCGTGCATTCTTTTAAAGCTACTAATTAAATACCTCAATGTCGAGGTATTTAATTCACAGCTTTAAAAGAATGCGCAACTGGCTTTAATGCGCGAAATGTCACGTCTAAATCCCACGTGCGGGATATTTACACGCAGCGTGATTTTATGCAGCGTGTTTGCCGTGCATGTCTAAAAGCAGCCAATGTCTTCTTGTGCGATTACAACATGCAACTTTAATATATTAGATAGGGACCTCTTCGCATTAAAGTGATTCTTTTACTGATACCATGCAGACCTTTTTCAAGCTACTTGTGAAAAAATAGTTTTGTGCTAGCTCTTAGCCAATAATTCCAAAACGGTCATGAGATTTTGCTACATTTGTACAAGTTCAATCATATTCAGCTACAAATGCACAATGGTGAAATAATGAAAAATAGATGTATACAGAAGTACCTTCCTTTTCCGTAATGTTAATGGAATGTGGGATGACACACCTTATGCTAGGTCAGTAGTCTGCTGTTGAAAGCCTCCCATGCATTTTATAAATTAAAAGAAAGGTAGATTACCAAAATGTGATTAGACCACATTTTGAAAATAAGGAGGGTATTCAAGCCACAAAGCAATTACGTTAAAATTGTTAAAATGAAGGAGAGTTGGCATACACTATGGAGACACCATAAGTTACAATATAAAGTAAGCACTTAGCTGTTTCCACAATGATAAATTCAGACCGTTCTTCAGGAAGTCTGGTATCTTGTCTCCAGCAGTAATTTATACCATTGTTTCAGTGGAGCGTGGAGGTTTAAGAGTTCCACATAATACACCTAAAGGATGTGCTGAGACAGAGAGGAGAACAGGGTACAGTTTCTTCCTGACCCCACAGCAATACATTTCTGCCCTGAAGCAGATTACTACTCCTGGCGTAGACTGATCATATAAATATCAGTCACATTATTAAGCTCTTTTTAGAATCCAGGTACAATATATAAATAGATTACTTTTACACACACACACACACACACACACACACACACACACACACACACAGAGCATTATATTATTGAGTTAAATATTGTACCTAGATTCTAAAGAGAGCTGAATAAATGTGACAAATCTATATTATTTATATATTACATATATATGGGCACATGCGTGCGCGCACACACACACTCTATTATACTCTACTGACTGGTTCAAAATGTCAAGCGCACATGCCGTTTTGGCTTTCTCCAGCTTAAATACAAATGTACCATCTTTCGGATTCTCCTCAAAGAGGCAAAACATGAATCAGTAAATCACTGTCAATTTAGTGGACTGTTTCTAGCCAATTTAATGCTAGAAACAGTGAAGTTCTGTCAGCTCAAAACCCTAACGTACTGGGATACCTACCCGTAAGCTACTGCATCCCACCAACATTACAGGCAGCTATAGGTTTGTAAAAGAATCTTCTGGGACCAGCACAACGGGTGGCTGGTTAAATTAAACTGGCAAGTTAACCGGTCGCTCAAAAATTAAGGGTAGACCTGAACTTCATATTTGTAGAGCTCCCATCACCATAGTACCAGGGTGCTGAAGGCAGCCCAATGTTATCTACATGACTACTCACTGAGAATTACTTACATGAAGTAGTTTACAGAATCAGATCCTGTGATATGCATGAACCCATTTCACTGTTTTAAAATGATCTCTATCAGGTGATCTCTTCTCCTGTGTCATAGCAGTTATACTGATAAGATACTTTTCCCAGAAAGCGTACTGATAGGATTTTGTCCATGTGAAACAGATGTGAGGAAAGTCTTTAAATGACTAACATCACGGAGCTTTGCCTGTCCTTTATATACAAGTGGGGCCTTGGCACCTAGTTCCTAAAAATACCACTGAACTCTTCAGAAGTCGCATTTAATCAGCCAGCCAACATCTTCCTTTTAGCTGGGTGGCAGACAGGACGGAGGCATTGCCCGTTTCTCATGACCTGTGCCCATCTTCTGCAGAATGGTTTTGCATTCTGACAGAGCAAGTTGATAGCACGAAGCCCTAAAACTTTGCATGTAGTTCCTGCATATTCTAATGAGACTAGGTGCCCTTCAACACATGCCAATGACCTTCAGCACATCCATCAGCATATTACCAAGATATACAAAATCCTGTATGCCAGAAATCTCCAATTATAATCTTCGATGCTGAAAACAGTCAGCTTTAAGGTCTCTTTTTCGGTCAAGGAAGGTTTAGATTATCAAAGCCCGATTCCCCAGCGCTCACTCTGGGAACATGTCACCAGTGCATGTTCGAGGGGAGGACCCCAGGGTCTGTGGCAGGGGGAGTGCGTGGCAGCTGACGTTGTAGTCACCGGTTAGAATCCCTCCCAAAGCACTTCACCTGAGCATGCTATGCAGCGGTGCCACTCAGCGGCCATGGACCTCCCCTCCCCAAACCTTGCTCGTTTAAAAACACCCAAACCTTCCATGAAAGGTGTCACCTCTTCAATAATACTTTTTTAGTTGCCTGCTCTTACAAAATGACCTTTAAGAATGAAAAAACAAACCATCACTTTAGGTGATGAAGCAACTGAAAGGTTTAGATATAGCCATCTGCCCAAGTTTCCTGTTTCTGCTGAAAAGACTATTTCTTCTCACAGAAATCAAGTACAGAGCTATTTGTCCTAGTTAAAGCATGACACATTCCAAGACAGGCCCGGGGATACTTTGCAACTTGGATGAAAATGGCCAGCAAAGGAACCAAGGTTTTTGGAGAGGTGAGAGAATGAGAACGCAAGTCACTGTCTGTACAAACATGTGATATTTGAAAATATATATCATCTAAAGAATAGAAATAAAACTCAAAGACTCTACTTCCCTTCTGTCATGGAAGAATAAATACTGGGAACTCATTCCCTTGAATGTTTCCTAGCACTTTAAGTATGAGACGAAAAGAGTAAACACTAAATTTAATTGAGTGCCATGCCCAAAATAAAAGGTCATTTTCAGACACACACATACACACACCCCCGCACATATTCTGGCTGCAGGAGAGAATGCGCAGCCAGGATATGTGCGGGGTGCCACCGGTCTGAAAGTGCCTTCACGCAGTTTTGCTGGCAAACACCTGCAAAGATACAGAGCAGGAAATCCTGCTCTGTATCTCTGTGGGTGTTTGCTGGCAAAGCTGCATAGCGGGAGGCAGGAGGAGAGGGGAAAGAAGTAGGGGGAGAAGCAGGAGAGATTCTCTGGGGAGTGAGGGAAACGGGGGAGGGAGGGGAGGGGAGAGAAGGCTTTCAGACCGGCGGCACCCCACGCATATCCTGGCTGTGCATTCCCTCCTGCAGCCAGAATATGCATGGGTTGGGCAGATCTGCAAGCAGCCTAATAAATCAGATACCTTCACATGCCCAAATTAAATTAAATCAGATGTCCTGGTTAAAAACGCTCTTTCAAATACACACACACTTGCCAACAACCCATTCACCCCGTTACCTTCTGGCTTCACTCAATTGTGTAAAAAAAACAAAAACAATCACATCTGGGCTAAAGTGGGCAATCATATTTGTTGTGGCACGCCATGACCCAATCCAGGTTGGAGCCACCATAGTCAGCTATCATTGACCACCAGAGTTAGCCGGCGGCACATCTGCTGTGGCCCTCCCCAGTCTATGTGGGTGGTGGAAGGGTGGCCCGGCCACAGGTACATAAGTTTGGTGCACTGCCCGGCCTGTGTCCACCATGGATTTCCGCCCGAGGCCTGGTTGTAACAACGGCCTGCCATTGTCATGTGTGTTTTCACCCACAGTCTCCCATGTCAGGAGTAACATAACTCCTAGAGATACAGTACAAGCACCAGTTTTCTCTACTGAAGCCCTCACTCCTACTAGAGTCCCTGGATCCCATACTGCCAACCAGAGCTTCTGGCAGTTCCAGCAACAGAAGCTATGAGTGAGTGCGCCAATCTGCTACCCTCTAAAAATTGAATTTCCTGGCAACAGAGGTAAAATGGTGGCAGCTTTGTTCAGCTGGTGAGAAATTCAAATGCTGAAGCCAAGTAGCAGCCTCCCTCATAGCTATGGCAAAAGGCAACTGTGGCAGCAGCCGGAGCTTCACAGACCAAGAAAATGCCCAGCAAGCCATATGCAATGGCCAAATGTTTGGACATCCTGCTTTAATTATTAGGATCTGTAGGGTGAACCTGGTAGACACAAGGCAAGGTATCTAATGTCTATATGAAGTATTAATACAGGTTAACTCACTGCAGTACGAAAGGAGTGGGTGACTCTCTCTAAACGGCAAATTCACTTCCTCTTTGCTGGCATGTTAAAAAAGATCCCACAGTGAAGTGTCAGCTAAATGGATGGTAGCAGAGAGACTTGGCAGAAGGAGGTTTAATACATGGAAGCCAAATTTCTGAGGAAGGTCTGGCTTGAAGAGGCGTGTACATAAATCCTGGGTGGGAATCAAGAAGCAGCCCAAACAAACCAGACACCAGCTCTTTGATGCACTAATTTATTCAGGAAGTTGTAGGCAGCCCACGTATTGGGAGAAGGAGCACACTTTGAGCATTGACAGCTGATAGGGTCAAGCCCTGTGCAAAGGGATATTCTGAAATTAGCTGTTGACCAATGGGAAACCCAAAGAATATGAATATTCATGAACCTGGAACTTCATAACAGAGCTGACTCTTGGCAGTCATTTTTAAGCTCAATGCAGAATAGAATATATTTAATTCTCTCTCTTTCTCTGATTGGCCTTAATGTTTCCTCCCTGCTAAGTGTTCATAACTTATCCAGTTCTAATGTTCCGCTGTTGCCTCACTATTTTAGACACAGGTTTGCATAAGTGGTCATATTCAGTACTGTTAAATCCGATGTCTGGCCAGGAACTGCCAAGTCTAAATCACATGTTCTGTCACTTGGAAACACCAGCCATTATTATTATTATACTAGTAATGGGATATATTTGAGGAATTTCTTTTTAAGAGTAGTTTAGGAAGAAGTTCTCTCTTCAGTCTCAGATCACGCAGATTACAGAGCTGGGACAAGGAATTTCTAACATGTGCTGTTGCCATCAAAACAGGTTTTACTCTTATCCTGCATTCTGCTTCTAAAAAGGGGAGGGCAGCTTCTTCAGATACACACACCAGCTTGTAAAGAAACCTTTGATATAGTACATGAATGAGATAGCACCCACATACAGAGCATTAACTTGCACATCTTTCCTACTCTGTCCTGAGGGAACCTTTTCGGGGCTTGCTGTTCTAAACCGACAGGATAGCTCAGGGGCAGAGTTTGTTTGCATCTCCAAAGCTTTGCAGTAACCATTATTTCCTGCCTTCTCCCTTCAGTTAGAAAAGACCTGTGTCACCTATACACAGGGAGAAAGCTCTCCAAGTATTTTAACTAGGATCATATCCATGCTCTGAAGTAAATGATTTTCCTTAGCTCTTCCAGGAGGAAGCTAGTGAACCCGTTACTGAGAAAGTTCCATCTTCCAGACCCTCAAAGTTTACAATTCCAGTTCTCTCACAGAATTAAGCTGCTGTGGGAGAACTCCTACGAGCCACTAGCACACAGCAAACGCTTACCCTATCTGCCGTCTGAAACGGAGGCAGACCACAATGACACCCCCAGAGCGCCTATTCGGCACAGCTTTAATGGTAGCTAAACGCACAACAAAGTTAACTGTGGCTTGAATTGGTTTCATTTTAAAACCTGGAAATTAGAGAGAGGTCTGAAGATACCCAAGACTAAAATTAAAAGAACTGCCCCAATCGTTAGGACACTTTCCATCAGGATTTAACCTGTTTTAATCATCATCTTTGAGCTTATTATTATACATAATATCTTCCTGGTTATCTTACAAGCCCCTCTCATCAAATATTTATTGTTTAGTCATAAATAAAAAGGTGCTTAAGACTCACAGAGATGCTTATAAATTTTTAGTGCCCTATTTAATTAATGTAATTAGGAGATAAGCTAGAATTTTAACAGGCTCTCTACTGAAGGAGTACAGGTGCTTTAAAAAGGTGTATTTCTTAGTTCTTTCAGTTTAAGGCCGAGGGGGAGGTGTTGGTAGAAATAACAGATAAAACACAAAAATGTTTACTGCTAACTTGACAGTTCAACATGGCTTTGACAAAAACTAGTCACCTATTTTGGAATTCACTCAGAGGTTCTAAAACAAATTCTCACTTCCTTTCATCTTTCAGTGGCAGAAGATGATCACACAGGCAGAGCACGCCTACTCTACTCCTCTCTAGGGGTTGGAAGAAAAAAGGCAGTATATCAGCCAAATCTCCAGATAGAACTGTGATGCCTCTGGTGTACAGGGAAACCCACACAGCTTCCACTTTTTTGCAGGATTAGAACTCCCAGGTCAGCATGCCACGTGTCACACAAGTCATGAGCCAGTGCAGTGTAGTGGCTAAGTGCGCAATATCTGGACCAGGAGGTAGGGGGAGGCCCCGGTTCAAGTTTCACCTTAAGTCAGAAACTCACTGGGTGACCTTGGCCCAGTCACAATATTCTCCCAAACTAACCTACCTCACAGGGTTGTTATGAGGATTAAAAGTTGTGTTCATTAGTTCTATGAGAGGTGCTCCAAGTGCCATGGCAGGAGGGTGCTATATAAAAACAAAAAATATGATTTTATTATTATAAATCTTCACCATCATGCACCTGTATTAACGAAGTGTCCAGTTTACCACTTTCAACTGAGGGATGAGCATTTATAGGGGTTCCCTAGAGCTGGCTGACTTTAAAGTCAGGACCTTGGAAAAAGCTTTTAGCTGCCTGGTTCTGTCCTGTTTGGGGCACTTCTGCAGACAGCTTCTCTGGCCCTGAGGTAAGCCTTTTGCTTCTCCTTGGTGTTCCTCCCTTTGAGCTCTTATCTCAGGCTCTTTAATCTTCTCCTCCCAGCTGACAAGCAGCTTTTTTATTCTGCCTCAGTTGGGTAAATATGGGAACAAGAAATAAAGTTTCTCATGAAGAGCTTTAGGTTGGAAATTGGAAGGCTTTTACCCATTAAAGCATGGCAAACGCCTGGAATAAGCTCTCAAGGTCAGTTGTGAGAGCAAGGTACCTGGCCCAATATAAGAGTTAGATAAATCTGTGGGGGAGAATTTGAGGGTTTTTATTATTGTTGCTTGATGCTACAGGGGGAAAAATGATACCCCTTACCTTTCCACCTCTTTTTCTTCCTGACGCATCAAAGATGCCTGCAAGAGAAGGTGGGACTAGGATGTTGTGGGGTCTGGGTTCTATAGTTGTGTGTCAAGTGTCTGACTGGTGGATCCTGCACACATGCTCAGACTAAATTATCGCCATATTGAAGACCAGGAAGGGGTTTTCCACCCAGGTCAGAAAGAGAGCGTTTTGCCTTTTCCTGCAGATTGGGTCATGATTTACTTGAGTCATCTGGAAATAATTTTTAGGCATTCATGTGCTTTAGTCAGTCCCAATCTCTATTTGTGGTAGATTTTTTACTATAGACTATTTTCTTTTTGGTGGATTCATTTGTTGGGGGCTATTTAGGTTTGGTGAATCCTGCAGCTGGACATTGACCTGGACTAGAAAACCCTTGAGATCCCTTCCAGCCCTATTAGGGACTAGGATAGCTGGCTATTCTCAACTAGCTCTTTAGCCCGTCTTTAGATTGTAAGCTCTCGGTCAGGGACCGTGTCTATCTTGTTTTTTGTAAAGCACCCGGTACATCACTGGCACTATATAAATGCTAATATCCCTCTCCAAGGATGCACCCTGCTATGACTTGCCCAGGTTCTCATTCAACAGGAATTTATGGTGCTCCAGTTACACCTGAAATGGAATTCTCCTACCAGCAACACCTCCCCTCTCATCCAAACCTAGCAATGTATCCCACAGAGACATGGAATACGTACCCACAAGAACAGGTAAACCCATCAAACTGGCAGTAGCTGGACCATCTCAGATGATTTGGACACAGAACAGTATATATTAACTACCCATCTAGGTACCCATTTACTTTGTTATTACTGTATTTTCCATCTGTTTCCCTTTCTTACATAATTTAGGGGAACTGTGGGCACATGGTATGGATCACATACAAACATGTGGCCTTCAAATTGTATTCTATCATCTCCTTTTTCTGCCTTTTCCCCTTTTCTGTAAAACTGGTAACATGGAATGACAGTAACACGGGAAGATGGTTAGCCGCTAATTTATCGGGTAGCTAGATACCTGTCCTGGGATGCGGGCACCAAATGGTTACTTAAAGACGTGGGTAATAGCCATGAGTATTGAACTGGCTAACCATTTCAGCGTGCCACCTCAGGCATCCTTCAGTTCACTGTTCCAGTTCTTAACTCCAATACCTCCGTCCTCCACCTTTCCACAGCCTTCAGATCCTCCTCTTCTCAGTTCTCTCATTCAACTTGAATGGATTACATCTCAATACCTCACTCTCCTCCCAGTTCAGTTTTCAATGGCCACAGCAATAATTCAACTGCACAACACATTTCCCAGGAGAGATCCAAGACACACAGGTACCACCAGCCATTTGGCGTACTACTGACAAGTGGTTTTTGTGTGTGTCACGGAGGGATCATGAACCTGTTATAATAGCAGCAAGGCAAGTGAGCAATGACTTAATACTCACCAACAGAAGAGCTTTTGTTTCCACTCTGAAAGTGTGACAGCAGCATGGACACTGCACATTGCTCTCATTCAGGACAGCAACAAAAGGAATAAAGTGACAGACAGCCACAGAGAAGAAAACGTCCAAGGAAAACTAGAGCTAAGAGTCAATTCAGAGACTAACGGCATGATCCTCAGGGCATTTAGCATCCACTCATGCACTTTTCGATGGTACAAGAAGTCCCACTGAAATGAATGAATGGGACTCGGACCTATTAGAGCAATTCCAGAAATCCTCAGCATCTCCTCTTCAACCCTCACGTGACTGATTGCTAAACCCTCTCCCACTAGGTATTTCTGAGAAGGAAGAACAATATTTCTTCTTTCTTGCCTAACTTATGCCTGGTTCCCCTCCCAGCAGTTCCCTGTAAGTTACCAAGCAGTGAGATCGGGGGAAGGAGGAGAGCACTATTAACATCGAGGGAACAGAGGTAGAAAGGGGCAGTTACTCAGGAATAGTTTCCCCCAGAGTAACTTCCCTGGCTTGTGAGAACAAGGCATCGTAAGTAGGGCTGGGCGTTTCACTGATCAAAAAATATTTGGTCAAGCATTAATTTATTAGAATAACAAAAAAGAGACTTTAATCTTCAATAGTTTATATACTTATGCTAATTACAAAAAGCAAGTTAGTTAATGAAATTCTAAAAATATAATAAACTAGTATGACAATGTTAGGTTAGTAGAAATGTTAATTATATTCAAGACTGAACAGTTCTCCTTGGCTTTTTTGACCTCTTACTTTAAAGTATGGGTTATTGAGGCTGTTGGCTTTTATTAGTTTGAGGGGGTTGTGTAATATTTTTCATTTCAAGCATGTTTGCTGCTGGAGTTTAAGGTGGGTTTGGAGGGAAGGGGGATTGGCAATTTGTTTTTCATTGTTTGGGAATCCATGGGGACTCTTTAGTGTTGGTCACTGTGTGTTAGAAAGCAAACATATGTATATAGATTTATAATTATGCAAATTTATTCTGCATGCAGTGAAAACTGCAAAGTTTAAATATTTTTTGTCTGCGAAATAAACATGGGTCTCCGAGTGTGATGCAATGAAAAAGCAGACCAGCCCCTACGTAAAGCCATTCTTGGCTTAGTGGAATATCTGACACTTGTCAAATCATAAGGCAAGGATAGGCAAAATTCTGAATCCAAAGAGCCACACACCGAGATCTTCATATGGCTAAGAGCCGCTGTCAAATGTCAATCCAGCCCACGCATGGTGGTAAAGGCATACTCACTACCATGAAGCAACTACCTCCTGTACATCTTCCTGCTCCTACTTCAGCCCACACCATACCCGCTATTTATTTATTTATTAGAATTTATACCCCATCCTTCTCCAAAGGCTCAGAGCAGTTTACAAAAAGCAGAAAAAGAGAAAGAAAAATACAACCTAAAACAACAAAATTCCCTACAAATCCCTACCCTTCCCCCCAAAGCCCCACCCACCCAACCCACCTGCCAAATCCTATTCCTTACTTCCAAATGCTCTGCAAAAAATAAAGGTTTTACACCATCTCTGGAATATGCTTGCGCTCAGGCTCTGGCAGACCTCTGGGGGAAGGGAGTTCCCTAATGCGGGACAACAACCAAGAACCCCTCTCTGCAGGCCCTTGTCACACAGACAAAACTGGCCAATGGTACCCTACCAACAAGAGGTTGCTCCTGGCTGACCACAGGGGTTGCAGTGGAGCATGGAAGGAAAGATGGTCCTTCAGATACGTGGGGCCAAAGCCGTTAAGGGCTTTAAAAGGTCAAACACAGTAGCACCTTGAATTGTGCACAGAAAGCTAGTGAGCACAGATGTAATGTGCTCACGGCGACCCACCCCCGAAAGGAGCCAGGCTGCTGCGTTCTGCACTAGCTACAGTTTCCGAACAGTCACCAAGAGAAGGCCCACGTAGAACACACTGCAGCAGTCTAGCCTTAAGGTAATGAAAACATGGATGATGGGAGCCAGATCCAAGTCAGGAAGAAAAGGCTGCAGCCTTCTCACCAGATGGAGTTGGTGAAAAGCACTCCTGGCCATCGCTGCAACCTGACAATCCAGGCGCCGCAGAGGATCCAGAAACGCTCCAAGGCTGCAAGCCTGAGTAACAAGAGGGGTCTGACACCCTCAATAACAGAAGTCCCAATCCCCTCCAAGCCACAAGGTTGGCCAACCATCGCCACTTCAGTCTTGTCTGGATTCAGCTTCAATTGGCTCACCCTCAACCAGTCCCCAACAGCAGCCAGGCACTGGGAAAGCACGGACACTGCAGGACCTGGGTCAAATGAAAGACAGAGGTAAAGCTGGGCATCATCAGCATACTAATGGCACCTCACTCCACACCTGCAGATAACCTCACACAGAGGCTTCAGATACACATTGAACAAGAGGGGCGACAAAATGGAACTCTGCTGGACATCACAAAGGAGGCCTCAAGGGGACAACGAGCAATCTCCCGTTATCACCTGTTTGTTCCTCCCTGACAGAAACTAACAAGAACCACTCCAAAGCAGTCCCGTACACCCATCAGGTCCCATAGATGTGTCAACACCACCTCATGATCAACTTTATCAAAAGCCACTGAAAGATTTAACATGATCAACAGGGCAAAATTCCCTCTGTCAATCTCCAGGAACAGACCATCGACCAAGGCCACAAGTGCAGGGTCCATGCTATACCCCGGACAAAAACATGACTGAAATGGGTCCAAGAATCAAAAAGCATCGAGATGAGCCTGAAGCTGCTGTGCAGCCATCCATTCAATAACCTACTCTAAAACGGGATGATTAGAGACAGGGCAATAGCTGGCATGGGAGTCAGCGTCCAAAGATGATCTAACTGTTTGCCCATATCACTCCAAGCACATGCTCCGCACTAGCAGGAGACTCTTGGTGTCTTTAGACATAACGTCAAAGGGTGTCTGAATGTGTGTTTGACTTTGATATGAACACTGGTTTGACCCTGTGTTTACCATGCGGCGCTGTTTAGACACACAGCCCATCTTGGGGGAAATCAGTGTTTTGCTCGCCACCCAATCGCTGCACGCAAGTGCTGCTGCCTTGTTCCCCAGGTTGTACCTGCTAAAACGCCACGCAATATCATTAGACGCAACGTTGGCCACATGTTCAGCCAAAACATGCAAATTGTCCTTGTGATACAATGGTGTTCACATCACATGTTCAACAGGCGGCAAAACTGGCGTTGGGATTGTTATGGTGCTTACACATAACGGCCAAGCACATGCTTAGGGGTTTTGACACCCAATGTATGTTATGTCTAAAGACGCCCTATTATATGACGCTGCTTAGAGAGACAGCTCATCTTGGGACAAATTGTTGTTTTACTTGTCACTCGATCTCAGCATGCAAGTGCTGCCACCTCATTTCCTGTTCTGTACTTGCTAACACACCACATGATATCATTAGACACAAAGCTGACCATGTGTTCAGCTGGAACACACAAATTGTCCTTGTGATGCAATGGTGTTGACATAGTGTGTTCAACAGGTGACCAAATTGGTGTTGGGACTGTTATGGTGTTTACACACAACGGCCAAACATGTGCTACGGGGTTTGACACCAGATCTTTGTTACGTCTAAACATAACGCTCACTAACTGAAACTGAGCCAGCCAAATGGGACATGGCTGAGCTTTCACAACCTCAAACACTGACTCTGAAATCAAAGTAGCTCACGTCTCCCCCACCACTGCAGACCTGCCAACACTAGCTGGCTCGCCTGCCTCCCATTACCCACCAGAACAGGCTGCCCAGCACTGGGCGCTCACCTTTCCTACCTCTGCCGAGCACCAGCAGGGGCCATTACTGCTGAGAGTACCCAACCTTGGGCAACCTCTGCCAGCACACAGAGGCGGGAGGAGAGGCAAACTCCAGTCTAGACAGTGTACGTGAAGAAGGTGGAGCCGAGGAAGCCATAAGAACACCGCAACTCCAGGCAGCCATTTCTTCTGAAAGCTGCAGCAGAGGTGCCAGAAAGCTACATGTAGTTCCTGAGCTGCTATTTGCTCTGAAATACTGACCACCTTCCCAATCCTAATAATAAACAAGTAAAGCTATCCCCTAATCCCCTGCCTTAAATAAAATAGTAATTCTGAAACTGAGGGTGCTTAGAGTTAAGATTAAGGGGTTTGAGGTTGTTGGGGTTTTTTTAAAACAAAAAATGAAAGGATCAGAGGTTTCTGAACCAGCACAGATATAGATTGCTACTGTCTCCATTTGCAACAAGCCACAGGATACTCAGACAACATGTTTTCAATTGTAAACAAGTGGCAATTGCTGCTACCATGGGCTTGTTTGTATAAACACTTTTTTTTTTTCATGTGGTCACTACATGGCTATTCCATGGCAGTCACCCTTGGACATATCAGGAAAATTCTAAATGGGTTAACCATAGCTAGAGATTGGCTGGTTTATGTCTGAATGTCCTTCCATGGACAGACTATGGCTGAACTGCACCAATGGCTAACTTAGCAGTAGCATTCTACTACAGACAAGCCTTTCGGTTATTACTGACAAAAGTACTCATCTTGGAGGTAAGCCTGCATCTCTGTGTCACCCTTCGTGCCTTCGCCTGAATGTGACATCGAGCATTTAAGAGCTTTATGAAGTTTCAAAATTTAACAAAAATCCTATTTTCCTTTTTCTTAAAGGCAAATGTGTAATTAGGATGCTAAGGAATGAAACAACTTTCATTTTCTCCCCTTTTTCATAACCTGTTTGTCAAACATAAGCTTTTTCCATTCACATGTTCAATGCACAAAACGACACCACCACTGCAGTAAGCTTTGCAATATCAGACACTATTGTGTAATACAGTTTTCACGTAAAAGTCTTGATTTTGCCTTCCATTACAAAGAGAACATTGCCATGAGTCCTGGGGAAAAGTAATACTTAGGAACTGGTCAAGAAAGTACACATTTCCTTCCAAAATATCAGTAACACACTTTTTTGAAGTAGGCTGAATCAAGTCTAAGCTGAGCAGAGTCCAAAAATTTGCTCATGATTTTTAGTAGTGCCCTATTGTCACATTACCGCTTTATCTAGCATTTCAGTACAGCCATTCCCCCCCATCCCCCCCCCCCCCAGATAACAGCCCTCTTAACAAATTACACAAAATTTAATTACTGGAATTTAAAGGGGGGGGGGTTGCTTTTTTGTTTATGTTTAAAACCAGCTATTTCTCTACTTCACTTTTTTTTCACTTGTAGCATTTTACTGTCTTCTTTAAGCATGACTCACCAGCGCAGATCTGAATTTGAAACTGTACACACTTCAAGGAAGTTTCAATCCTTAAGGTGATGAATACTTAATGATTCACAGAACTAAAACAGATTGGTTTGAGCAGGAATTCTAAATGAGCTATTCTTATGGCACCACCTAGTGGTGAAACTTGGAGTGGAGAGAAAAATTAAAAACGATAACGATTTTCAGAACCAGAGAAAGATCAATGACGACAAGGCACAGATGGATCTCTCGAACTACTAGCTTACACTACTATACCATTACTTCTTACCTGCTTTCATACATAAATCAAAGTGATGGATGAGTCACTACTGCTTAAGGGTTTTTGTTTTGGGGGAGTGGGGCGGAAAGAGGCAGCTTAGCTGCACTGAAGACATTGAATATTCCTTTGGTAGCCTGAAGTTTGCCACTCCATTCAATGTGCGCTAACTTTCATATTCTGTTCACTGCAATAAACAAGTAATTGCCATCTTAGAAAATGCAGTATATAATGGCAGAAGTTGAACACATTTAATGAAAGCTTTAATTATCAAAGCAATTACTTTCTAAAAGAGCAAATGAAAAAGACTAGCAACTGAGGTACTTGGTACAGCAGCTAGTCCAACTGACTGCAAGCACTATTCTTATTTAGTGAATGGTTTTAGAATCATGCCTAACAAAAATATAAGCTATAAAATATAATTGTAGAATGCGGTCTTAGGTATAAAACTTTCACTACTGCGAACGAAACATCACAATCAGACCCCCGAGATTTTAAAAGTGTCCCATATCTCCACTACGCTAACAGCCAAAGATAAAATAGCGTTACTCCCTTTCCTAGTTGTTGCAGAACTCAGATAACTACATTTATGCATATTTTAACAAAGGTTCCTCAAAGTTCACTCTTTAAAAGGAAGTGATTTTATAAGCCAATTAAAATTAAACTTGATTAGCTTTGCATGCTGTATAGTATTTGAAAATAAAAATATTTTTATTGTATTTTTGTATTTGTATATTGCATTTTTAATTTTATTAAAAAAAATTTTTTACACTGAGTGATGTTCGCCGTTCCGGGCTGCCCTGTGGGCAGGAGGGGCGGGATATACATTTTAAATAAATAAAAATGCACTGAACATTTGAATTATCACCAAGTAATCCGTGCTTTGACTACTGCTGTGGCATTTAACACCCCAAACCCACAAATTTGCTTTTTACCACTGTTGATTTATTTTCATTTCACTGTAGAAGATAAAGCTAGTTCATTCCTACTTTTCATTTAAACTTTTGCAATAGCAAGTGCATTCCTGCCCTCTGCTGGTTGTTCTATTGCTAAACTATAGAAGAAACTAAAGACAAAACTTCACATCCTGCTCATTTGCATCTTTCTTTGAAATAAACACATGTGTACATTTTTAAACACACAACCCCTCAATAGTGTAGCGATATCTTTCATTGGACCAATTCAAGTCGGTGGAAGTGCACAAGCTTTCGGATTTCACAGGCTCCTTCATCAGTTCCAACTCCTGACCTGCCTGACGAAGAACCCTGTGAGGTCCGAAAGCTTGCATACCTCCACCAACACAGCAACATCACTCTCTCGTCTCAAATCTGAAGCAAAGCCCTTGCTTAATAGCTGCTTCCCAACTATTTCCATAGGTAAGAATTCTACTCCTGCCGCACAGAGGGTTTAAGCGCATCTTCTGGATGGAATGCAAGACCTTTCTTTTTGGCCAACTGTTTGGCAGGCAGAGAAAGGGATGTGTGCGTGGGGGGGAGGGGGAAGGGGGTTCTAGGGTTTCTTTAAAATATTTTAATGCACTTTTGTAAGCCACCCTGAGCCTTAGTGGAAGGGAGTGGTATAAAAGTTTGAATACATAAAATAATACATCCACTCAACAGCAGAAAATAATATTTTTATTTGGGGGGCGGGGGGAGCTATCAATAAATTTAAGCCATCCTTGCATAAGGATGATCTGTTGCAACAGATTTCCATTTTCATGGTCTTCACCTGAATTTTGGGTAAAGCAATTTTAGGAGATGTTAGGAGAGTTGCTATGCTAATTAGTTATGCGCTTTAATCACATAGAGAAATCAGTTCACAAAACTAAGGGTCTTCGCGTTTGCCATCATTTACAAACATTAAAAAGCAATCCGCCTGGTCCTCACTTTTTCCACTACAACGGAATAATCACAAATTCATGTTCTACAATAATTAAAATGACAACCATCACCTAGAGATTTAAGTAGGTCGCTGCCCACGGAAGCTCATGACTCCCCCTAGCAGCCCGTCTCTACCCTGCCTCTTCTTCTGTTTGACTACAAAATAGCACAGCAGCTCTCTCTATACATGTGGAAGACAAGACATGTAACTGCTTTTAAATCCCGATGAATGCTAGGCTACAGCTGCTCTTTGAAATGCTGTGTGATACAGAGCAACTGGAATTTCACTCTCAGGTGCCAGATGGGTTGCTTCAAAGTTGTAGGTGTCATTTACAAGGCTAGCTGGATTCTGTGCATTTGGTACTAAAGATGACACGTTCAAACGCCCACTGACTGATCCTCAGGGCCTTTGTTGAAAGAGTAAATGCTGTATCAGACGACAACAAAGCCACCAAGAAACAACTACTGACAGAGGCTTATTTCATAAAATTCCCTCTCCTCTAGGGGAGGAATAAAGCTCCCACCTCTTTTTTCTCTACCTGCAGTATTAGGGCAACGCTGATGTGCAAGGGTTGGAGTTTGTTGGTGGTGAGCTCAAACCATTTCTATCCACTTGTCTTTTTAGACACAAGCAGGGACATTTCAGTTGTGTTTTGCACATCGACCACAGTTGTAAAAATCTGTTCTAAAGGTGCAGCTTTCTTGCAAGTTGCTTTCTAACATTCAGATACATCAATCAAGCACCGGTAGCAAAAATAGCAGCTTCCCATCTTCCTCCCAAATACACAATTGGTTTCATTTTGAGTATTCCAGATAGACCCAAATCTGGTATATGAAGCAGTCTAATTATCACACCATTTGTATATGTTCTGTAGCTCTTTGGAAATATAAATGTGTAAACCTCAATGTCTGGAAACTGGGTTTTCCTGTCTCAAATGGACTTGTTAAACAAGAAGCAATTGTTTCATTTCAAAAACAGGAAGTGAAGGCATTTGTCTTCAATAAGCAGGAAGAAGAAAGTAAGAACGGAAAGTTTTTCTAAGTAGCAGAGCCACGCTTGAAATTCAACTGCTCTTTTCTGGAGGCAAAATGCTCTAACGTTACAACCCCTGTCCTCATCTCCTCCGTGTGCCAGTATGGATATATCCCACTTTTTTAATGCACGTTACTATAAAAATGAATATTCATCACATTTCATAAATAAATCTTAGACAAAATAATTTTGTTCTGTTGCGCCATGAAAAGAGCCAAGTCCATGGGAGTTTCCGCCATCAAGTTATCTTCAACTCTCACGTTACTGACCTGCTAACATGCATAAGCAATCTATCATCAATCATACAGCTAATTCAGTTCTAATTACTGACTACAATGATATCTGCCACTGAAGTAGAGAGAACAGTTACAAAGCCATAAAAAATTACAGTATTATCCGTAACATTGCTAAGATTCGCCCTTTTCTCTCTGTCTCGTCTGCCAAAACTCTTGTTCATGCTCTGGTCATCTCTCGCCTCGATTACTATATCATCAATCATACAGCTAATTCAGTTCTAATTACTGACTACAATGATATCTGCCACTGAAGTATAGAGAACCGTTACAAAGCCATAAAAAATTACAGTATTATCCGTAACATTGCTAAGATTCGCCCTTTTCTCTCTGTCTCGTCTGCCAAAACTCTTGTTCATGCTCTGGTCATCTCTCGCCTCGATTACTATAACCTCCTTCTCACTGGCCTTCCCCGGTCTCACCTTTCTCCCCTCATCTCTGTCCAAAACTCTGCTGCCAGGGTCATCTACCTCACCATGTGCAGCCCCTCCTCTCTTCGCTTCACTGGCTTCCCCTTCCTGAACGAATCCTGCACAAGCTCCTAGTCTTCACCTATAAAGCTCTTCACAACCTTGCTCCCCCCTACCTCTCTGCACTTATCGCCCTCCATACTCCAGCCCGTGCACTTCGCTCCTCCTCTGTCCCTTCTCTCACCCTTCCACGCCTTCCCTGCTCCCCTAAGCGCCTTCGTCCCTTCTCACTTGCTGCCCCCCATGCCTGGAACTCCCTCCCTGTCCACATCCGCCTTGCCCCCTCCCTTCATACCTTCAAATCTCTCCTTAAAACTCACCTCTTTCGCTCTGCTCTGTCTGACTCTTTATCCTGCTGAGCCACTATTCCTATACCTACGATCGGTTTACCCTTATCCTTGCAACATGGACCTGCCTGCTGTCATTCTCATCGTAACCAAGCCAAGTACGTGCACTTGAGACCTCGCATCTTCATGAATGTTAGACCCCTTGTCTCTCCCTCTGTTCCCCTTCCTAAGTCTCTCCCCCAGCTCCTGTCTCTCAGATTGTAAGCCCTAGGGGCAGGGACCGTGTCTATTTTATTACTTTGTAAAGTGCCAGGTACACTGCTTGCGCTATATAAGTGTTTGTTAATAATAAAATAATAATAATAATACAGTAGTCTCTCTGCTCATGTCAAATTCACACAGCTCTACCATCATTAACTCTAGGCTTTGCTCAGCATTTTAAATGGGAAAATAGGTTTATAAAACCACAAAAACTGGAGAGCAAATGTTGTACCCAAGAGACCCAGAGAATTAAAAGTTGACTCTGCCCCTCACGTGTATGTGAGAAGGATTATATGCCAAGTTCTACATGTACTGGATGTACAGGACTTCTGTTTGTAGATTGTAAGCTCTCGGGCAGGAACCATGTCTATTTTATTCTCTGTACAGCACCAGGTACACTTCTGGTGCTATATATAAATGCTAATTAATAATAAACTGAACCCTAACCCTAAAAATAAATACTTCTGAAGTGCAGCTTACTATTTTACCACACTAATGCCTGAAAGGACAGTCATACAATCAAACTCTTCTTAAGCAACAGTCCATGTGAAGATCTACTAGTACTAGTTGCTGCAGACAAGTAGGCTATAACTAAGGCCGCTTGTACATGAGACAGTCACTGGAGAGGCAGAACTGCTGTGAGCTGAAATCACGTCAGGGGGATTACATGAAGTTCTGCTCATGTGCAGTGGCATTAGCCCATTTCCGCCGTGATTTCAGTGATGGAAGACAGGGGCTGTGATTTCGGCCATCTCCCATGACTCAAATCACAGCAAATATGGCCTAATCACGTGAAAAACCCCATGCACACAAGCAGAACTTCATATGCTCCCCCTGATGTGATTTGGGCTCATGACAGTTTCCTACCCCTCCGGTCTTGTGTGCAAGCAGCCTAAATCATTGTGAATGCAAGCTGTAGAGAGTTATACAAGAAACTACTTCCAAATACACAATTGCAGATATCAGAAGTTTCATTTCCATATTTTAATGCAAAACTAGCAAGTCACTTGTGTCACAATCAGATTCAAAATGGTTATGCTACTCCTTACTGCTTGAAGGTGAGCATACTGCGGTCCTAATAAATGAGCTAGTCATTCAAAGAGCTAGACCGCTAAAATAACTATGAAGAGAGGCATGTGATAGCAGAAGTGGTACTACCAGATACTTGTATTTTTTATAACACCTAATTCCGTTAGACTATCCCAAGCTCCATCAACTCTGCTTATTTTAAATTGCTGCTTAAATTTATCCTTTAAAATCATTCTTAATACAGTACGACCTATAGTTCTGACTTCTCAGATTGCTGAGGAAGGCTCCTGGTGGCCCAAAAGCTTGTATTTTCTCACCAACAAGAGATGGCCCAATAAAAGAAATAATCTGAACTACTGTGTCTTCATCTGATGTGAAGTGGGATTCATTAAAATGAGGGCAATGTTGCTTACATAACAGAATCCGCAACAAGATTAAGAATAACAGCAGGGGAAAAACTGTTTAAGAAGACAAGACAAACAGTTGTATAAAATAAGAATGAAATTAGCTCAAAGCCAAGACAATGAGGCAAACTTAAAATCACATGTAGTGTAGATAAAAAGGAAAATTAAATTACTGAAGTCAACTTTGATATCTACACTATTAATACTGCCATGGATTATTAGTTCTGGGTTTTTCACACCAAGCACCATAAACACACATTTTAAGTGCTGATGACACCAATAATTGACTTCTCTTTGCCCAAGAGATATTTGCTTTCCAGCACCAGGGTTTTAGCTGCTGAAAAAATGACTTCTGACAGATACTTTCCCATGTTACATAAAATGTTAATTACCTAAGCTCCATTTATAAAAATCTTACTTAAAAAAAAAAAAAAATCAGTTCAATATTTAAAGAGTTTTATATTTCATAGCATCTTGCAGTGAAAACCGTTAAGGAAGTGGAATCAAATTGAATTTCCAAGGATTTCAATATTTAGGCTTTAAAAAGTTAAATAATTCATTTTCTTTCTTGCTGGAAAAACTTCACTTTTAACTAATTTTTCAATTAAAGCTGCGTTTAGCAGATGTTTAAGCCATTAGCCCCTTAAGCATCTTCTGGTACTTACCACTCTCTAGGGGTTTGACTTTTCCATTTTTCCTCCTAAACTATGCATAAGAACTTGGTGAGCCTCTGCTGTCAGATTCATGACAACCTGCGGCCTGAGGAGCAATTTCTAGCAGTCGCATGGTGCTGGCCCCCTTCTTATTGCCAGTTGCGGAGGAACAGCCACAAAATACGTAATGCTCCAGTTACCACATTTGGTAGATCAAGGAAGAAACCTCTCTCCACGGAGTAGCACCACCTACAGGTACTACAGGGTTTGTGAAAGCGATTTTTATTTTTAAATGCAGTAGAGAAGCCTACAGATCCTCAAAAGATGAGGAAAATCCAGAGGTAACAACTCAAGTAGCAGGATATTTGTCATTTAGCTCAAATGTATCAACTATGACCAATGTTTGGTAGGTTTTTTTCTTCAAGTATCAATGGGCATTTACACACACACACACACACACACACACACACACACACACACACACCCCTTAACGTTCCGGATTTTTCGATCTTCTGGGTTTACAAGTCCACAAGTAAGTTCTGGATGCATTTTTCACACACACGCTGCCCTGAGACAGTTCCTGGATGCATTCTTCACACAAACACTGCCCTGAGGCAGCCTAAAGTAGCCGCAGCTGTAGACGTGACAGGCAGCTGTAGACGTGACAGGCTGCCATGGAAACCAAGTAGCCTGGAGCAAAGCAGTTTACCAGGAGAACTTTTTACACACAAATGTTCTGGGAGAAGTTCTACACAAGTTCAAAGAGACAGATGTTTAAGATCTGGGTGAGTGATTTAGACACACAGATAGTTCAGGATGTAACAGCAAACATGCAGGAGAAATGTGTGTGTAAAAATACCCAATGAGATACCAGTATCTTTACCCTTTTTGGGGGTGGGGAAGGCATCTGATCAGAAAACAGATGCCTTCTGCAGTTATCTTTAACTCTTTAAAAAATTACTTTCACGTGGTATTTTTCCCCATGTCTCTTATTAAAATGCTAAAGAGATACTTTTGCGACCAATACTTACCCTTGTTTGGGGAAAGAAAGCCAGACATACACAGTGGTAAAGTATTTAGTCGGGACAATGTATTCCCTGTCTATTAGCTTTGCCACTAGGGAGCCGAATGGGTTGGATGTAGGGAAAAGGAAAGCATTGGCACGGCAGAGATGGTGAAGAAGTGATCAAGGCCTTCTGACCGCTCCTGCTTGATAGGTCTAGGACAGTGTTCTTCAACCAAGCATCATGATGCTCCACAGCATCACTGTCACCTCAGAAAGGAGGTGGAAGAGTCCTTATGGCCCACCCCCTTTCTGACATGGTTGCCCAGTGCGATCCGCAGAAGCCCCAATATCTTTCGGTTACCAGGAGCACCAATGACTGCCCCTGAGAGATTGGGGCCTCCCTGGAATCTGGAGAACCCAGAGGCTCCAGCTGAAGCCAGAAGTAGAGGCAAACCTATTCAGAGGGGGTTCCATCTCTGCAAGACCTGCTGCTGCTACTGCTCCTGCTAGTGGAACCTGAGGATAGAGAGGGGGAACAGTCTGTCCATACTTGGACTTGGGAATGGGACAGCAAGGTGAGTCTTTCAGGGGTCATGGCACAATACCCACCCTTAGCAACATTGGGGTTTTGTTCCTGCTTGCTTTGTGCATTTGTATGTAAGTATACCAGGTTCTGAAATGGCTAGTAACTGTATGACATTCTCCATTGAACAAGGCGATGGGAGGCAGGAGGAGTCTTTGGCCGCTGAGTGTTACTGCCCTGGAACACCCACTCACTTGAAGTGTGCGGGGAGGGATTCAAATAAATGGCTCCCAGTGATGAAGGCAAGCCGCCAAACACTCCCTCAATCACAGACCATGGGGGAGGGGGAAGCGCACCGGGCTGGCCTTTGCAATCGACATGTCACGCCAGGGAGCCTGGGCTCCCAAGCACTCCCAACCAGTTCTTGCAACTTGCAAAGGTCGTGTCCTCTGCGCACAGTGCTTATGAGCGGTAGACCAATCTGCTGGCATGGTCACCTGCCCCAGTTCGTATTTATTTATTTCCTTATATTTTTATCCCGCTGCACTTGACCGCAGACAACTCAGAGCGACTCACAACACCACATAAAATCTCATAAAATGACCTAAAACCATAAAACACAGGTGAACCCAAAATCACAGACACACATCCCAACCCGACTCCCTCACCAAAGGCCAGTCAGAACAGCCAGGGGAAGGTCAGGGGCCAGGCGGGCCTCCAACAGGATGGAGGAGACTCTGTGGGCCACCTGTTGCCATAATGCTATTTGGCTTGCCCCGCACAGAGCACTCTGGATTTCCCAGCAGTGCTCTATAAGTGGCCATGAGTGGGTGCTGCAAGACTCCTGGGAGCACAAATTCCCCCACTCCACCTTCAAACAGGTGATGGGCTTCATGGCCGAGCCCTAGGTGACCATGTGGGGTCGCCATCTTGCCTCAAAACACCCCTATCACTTGCACTCTAAACAAAAGCGATCAACAAGTCTCCCATTCCATCGAGTCTCAAGGACAACAGCTCCAAGCAGACCCTTGAGAGAAATTTGGGGCCGTGGGACATCCTGGAAGCTGGGGGTCCCCTATATCCCGTTGTAAGTTTTCAAATCAATTTCTGGAGATCCTAGGGGTACCTTTACTGCCACGCATTACTTAAAATTATCATTTTACTCACTGTATTTTAATGTTTATTAGGAGAATTCTTGTCAGGGGGGGGGCGCTCTCCTGAGCTTGGTGGCCACATACAATTTTACCCCCATCCCACACCATCCCCTTGTCAGGCCTGTCTCCCACCATGTTCCTATCACTTTGAAAAACTCTAAAGACTCTGAAGAGAAACTTCCACTCTAGAAACCATTAAATGCAACGGTCATTTCCTAGGAATGCATTAATAAATAGTGCTGCATACTCTGTCAATTACAGACTAACATGTAGAATTTCAGCTCTCATTTCTGTTCAGAATCTAGCTCCGTTATCTACAGGGGAAACAATGAGAGTGTGAAGCAGCTTACCTTTTTTGCTCTTTGTGCTATGTCAGGTGTTCTAGTAAGAAGTTTTTCAATCAGGTATTCTCTATTCTGTAAAACCAAGATTGGGACAATTAAGGCCAATATACGGAAAGTAAAAAAATTCATGCTGATTTTAAGGCAGAGCAGATTTACTTGTAGGGTTAAGCATTTTACCTTGGCTTTCTGGAAGAATTTGCATTTTAAAAGTTCTGCTGCTGTGGGCCTGAAAGATCAATAATAAATTAGAGCAGAAACAAAAGACTTCTCTTAATGAATACAATTCAGGACACTGTGATTGTTGAGTACTTTTCAGTTAGGACTATATGACCAGCAACACGAGATGCTAAATAAAGTTTAAAGACTTCTGTTAATGGTACGTGTCTTCATTGACTAAAAATATTTAATGTGAGAACAGGATTGCCACAAAGTAAAGACATGGAGTAGAATTAATATCGATCTCTTTACATTAGGATTCCATATATAAATAATCTTGTACAAGCTATTTATAACTTCTTACAGCATATTAATAAGTGTGCTGCAAATATAACTGGTTATTCGCCTGTTAAAAGGACGTGCAAGCTTGCTTTCATCTAACATTTTCTTCTGGTATTCTGCTGGTCATCTACAATCAATCGATTGATCCATTGTATTTATAAAGAACTAAATTTTCATATTTTGTTTTGTTGGGGTTTTTATTTTCTCCACACTAAGTTGACTTCTCCATTAAATGTCAGTGTAGTGCTCATGAGGGGTGCTGATCCAGCCTAATGTACTTATTGTAAAATGCAGGAGAGATAAATAGCTGGCCGGCAGCAGCGACTGCAAGTTACTATCCCTGATGGCCTTTGCCTGCAGGCCCAAAGCCTCCTCTCGGGACAAGAAGGAAATGACATTTGTCAACTTCGTATCCATCTGTAGTTGTGCATTTTGGTGATGTAACAAGACCTCACAAAAGTCCAAACTGAGCCCATTAGCTCCTCTCATAGAACACAAATGCTGTAGGCACCTTTCAGTTCCTAAAGACAAGCAGAAACTGTAGCAAGCGCCTCAAAGCCCAAAGCTTTGTATTTATCGTCAGCTTCAGTGCTGCGTTCCTCCCCAGGTCTTCTTGAATCTACACTTTTGAAAGTTCTCTTGGCACAACTCACAGATGAAATTACGTCTCGGCTATTTTACTAGCTAGCCTACATTATCCACCACGTTTCCCAACATGGTGGAGCAACATTTGCCCTGCTTTTTTATTTTCTACCACAAGCAAAAAGAGAATTTCCAAAATGTATGGGGTCTAACTGCTGAGATTAAAGAGGACTGAATAGAAAAGTAATATCCCGTGATGGTGTCCATGGACGTGGTTAAAACTCACAAAGCAACGGAGTATAGATTTGAAGAGATATGGAAACAGAAGAAGAGGACAATAAATAGCATTGCCAACCTTAGAGAAACGTCAGTCATTTGGGGGAATTGAATAAATGTCAAGGAAAGTACAAAAACTTAAGAAAATTAAAGGAAATGAATAATTGAGAAATAAAGTCAGTCACAGAGTAAGAGAAGTGCCATGTTTACAATGTTCCCTGCACAACCACCATTTAAGACATGTCTCTTGCTGTTCACCAGCCAACAACCATTTGTAAAGAACCATCTCTTGGATTATGCAGCCGTCAAGCTTCTGGATATGTATCCACGGGGGGAGGAGGGGAAACAGAATCACTTCATGCATAACCATTTCTTTCTTGGGCATAAATATGTAGTGAATTGAAAGGGAAAATTAGTTGTACTGCACTGCAGTATGTAAGAAAACATTGTGATACATTCAGCACTTTGAAGAATTTCAATAGGAAATTGAAATAAATGTGTGGCTTGAATTGTGCCTATTTATTATAAAAGACTGGATGATGGAGCAGGAGGAGCGGGAGGAGGCGTGTGGAAGTGGAGAGATACAGAGTTGCATGTCATCAGCATACAGGTGATACCGGAAACCATGAGATTCAATAAGTTTACCCAGAGTGTAAAAGAAGAACAATAAGTTTACCCAGAGAAAGAGAGTAGAGGCATTATTATGCCTATTTTTTATTACTATTAATTATCTGGCACTGTACAATCAATCATTCTAGACAGGTCCCTACCCCAAGGGGCTTACAATCTTAGGGTGCTTGCCCATGTTACAGAAGGTGCCGGGGGAGGGGGGGGGGGAGAGAGAAACCTACGGCACACAAACCTACGGCGGGGAAACTTATGTTTTGCTTCCAACATGGACACGGGGTGTAAAAGCATCATCAGGGGTTCTTGCGTTAGTTTCAGCCACGGATGACAGGGCTCAATTTTGAGCCCTGCCATTAGTGATTGAAACTAACGTAAGAATCGCCCAATGACGCTTTTATCCCCCGTGCCCACTTTTGGAGCAAAACGAAGTTTCGCCCCATCCTGTAACGTAGTCAAGCACATTAGAGAGACAAGGGAGAGGTGAACATCAGGAGAGACAAGAGTACATTCATGAGATTGAGAAGTTGCAGTTGCTCATAGTTAACTTAGTTACAGGGAAGAGATTCCGAGTGAGGGGGAAGATGATGCAATTTCACTCATGACAAACAAGGGAAGCCCGACGGAAGAGGTAGGTTTTCAGGAGGGATTTGAAAGTTGGGAGGGAGGGTGCAGAACAAATGTATCCAGGGAGGGAGTACCAGGTGTGGGGGGGCACCAAGAAATAAAATGTTTAGAGGAGCAAGAGAGTCACAAGCAGGTGAGGGTGGGGGCAGAGGAGAAGCATAGCTCCTTGGCAGGAGTGTGGCAGGATACAAGAGCAAAGAGATATGGGGGAGCAAGATCATGAAGAGCCTGGAGTGTGAAAACCAGGAGCTTGTGGTGAATGCGTTCACATAGAGGGAGCCGGCGGAGAGGAGGGACTAAATATGGTCAAGGTGGAGGACTTTGGCAGCAGAGCATTGAACGGATATGAGGGGGATGAGATCAGAGCAGGGGAGACTAGTAAGGAGGAAGTTACAGTAGTCAAGGTGAGAGATGACTAGAGCATGGACTAGGGTTTTTGCAATGGAAACAGTAAGGCACAGCTGGATTTTAGCAATATTATACATAGCAAAGCAACAGGATTTGGCAACAGCCTGGATCTGAGGTGTAAAGGAGAGGAAGAAGTCAAAAATGAATCCCAGGCTATGTGCCTGAGGAACAGGCTAGATGGTGACACCCTCAATGGAAACTGAGAAGGAAGTAGGAGGGGAACGTTTTGCTGGGGGAAGATGAGGCGTTCAGTCTTGGCCATATTAAGCTTAAGCTGGTGGTGAGACTTCCAAGCAGAGATGTCAGAGACACAGTCTGCGATACAAGACTGGATGGAGGAGGTGAGTGTGGGAGTGGAGAGAGAGAGTTGCGTGTCATCAGCATACAGGTGATACTGGAAGTCTTGAGATTCAATGAGTTTACCCAGAGGAAGAGCATAAAAGGGAAGAGAAAAGAGCCCAGGACAGAACCGTGGGGAATTCCCACAAAGAGGGGAAGTGACATGAAGGAGGTACCAGCAAGAGAAACATTGACGGAACAGTTTGAAAGATACAAAGAGAATCAGTCAAGAACAAAGTCTCAGAAACCAAGGAAGCATAGCAAATCCATGAGGCGGCCGTGGCCAACGGTGTCAAAGGCGGCAGAGATATCAGGGAGGGCAAGAATGGAGTAAAGGTTCCTTAGTTAAGTCTAAGAAGAAGATTATTGGTGATTTTAGTTAGGACAGTCCCAGTTGAGTGGAAAGACGGAAATGACTGTCTCAAATGAACTGAAGCACGATTGAAGGGGATTCAAGGGAGGAATTTTAAGAGAGAAAATCAAGACCATGCATGTAGACAGCCCACACCAGAAGCTTGGAAGCTAAGGGTAGGGGGGGTTAAGAGTGGCCTTCTTAAGGATAGGAGAGACAGTGGCCTAGCTAAAGTCTTCTCCCAGCTTGAAAAATCTAGGGATAATGGGTCAGCAATTAGCATTTATTACTAGTCAGTGTTGTAATAATTTGTATATTATTACAAATTACATACATTTTAAGCACATAGGAAAAAATATTTGAAATAACAAATTTTGGAACTAAGCACAGCGAGTGTTTGACTAAAGAGTCTGGCGATAATGAAGGATGAACAGAAAGTGGCAAGGCAGCCCAGGTATTCTGTAATGGACACACTGGATATTTTTTTACATGGACACAGGGGTGCAGAACCCCAAGCAAGTCTGGGGGTGAACCCCCACATCTGCCCACTTGCAGTCACAGCTGGGTCCATTTTTAAATGGACCTGGCAGCTGCCAAGGCCAACGGCCTGCATGCATAGTGCCCCTTCCCAACACGATAGCACTGTGTGCCAATCGCCCACAATGCTATGGTGTTGGTGAGGAAACCTCCAGCCTAGAACGGGGCTGAAGCTGTTGACCACTGAGAAGACAGATGGCAGCCCCACCTCCAGACACTGCCCTGGGGTTGGGCTGCCCACTCTGCTGGCAGTGCTCCGGAACATTCCGGAGCATCGCCAGTGGGGCAGCCCCGGAGCAGGGATGGACTGCCCTGCCTCTGCTTCGCATCCACATCTGGCAGACCGCCATTAAATGGATGGCCCACCCGGGGGTGAGGCGGGGTAGGTGTCCATGTGAAGACATACTCTGTCTGCAAAGTGTGAAACCTGGGCGGAAGCTTCTGCCAGCAAAGAGAATAAAGTCTATTTCTACAATACTAAAACACCACACTTTCATACTCAGTACATCCAGACAATTTTAATATAACCAGTGCCTGAATTACAGTGGAGTTCTGGTCCCATTCACCTCTGATTTTTTAAATGGTGATGGGAGGCATCGTTTACTCCTCTTCCATGTTTCCTTCTCCCCTGTAACTAAGCTAAGCGCATGTGCCTGCCACCTCCCAACTTCATAAATGTCTTTCCCCATATTCCCCTCTCTCCTCTTCCCTAGATTGTAAGGTGCACAGGGCAGGGACCAGTCTCTAATTAATGATTATACAATGCCAGGTATATTGCCGGCACTATATAAAAATAAATAAAAATAATAATGGCAAGATCTCCCAGTGCTGTCATCTGCGTACTTTAGAATGCAAAGTGGATTCACTTGTGATTCATATGAGGGGGAGCTACTTTTATTTCTGTGACGTGTGCTCACCTCTATTTCACTTTGAAGCCTATCCAGCCCAATTTACATACCAGTCAGTACTTAATCATCGTTTCAACTGTTTCAAACTGCTTCTCCGTGCAAAATCCCCACCCCCCGCATGAACACCTCCCCGCCCCACCAATGGGGCAGAGAAGCAAAAATTATGTCTTCTTTATGACCTGTTGGTTACTTAACTTCTCTGAAGCAAGTAAGGGCAGCCGCTGTCGGAGACAGCATGCTTGGTTCAATGGACCATTGGTCTAAACTAGTATGGTACTACTTATGTTCTAATGTTTAATTCAGTATTTCCCAAACATGGGGAAGCATGTTTTGGCTTATATACAATTCCTACTGCCCTGAAGGGTAGGGAGTGAGTTGGCGGGGTCTGAGACAGGAGGTACAGTAACCAGAAGACGGCCCTTGGCATTTTCAATGAGGAAACCCTTACATTTTTTATTCCAGCACTGCTGAATATAAGCTCTTTAGAAGCCCAGGCAGGCATGTGAAAGCAGAGTTTCCGTTGATGTGCACATGGGAGAAAGACAACAAGGCATAAATGGGTGGCAACAGTGAGATGACAGGCAAGGAAAGGGTGTTTTTTGTCAATGCAAGCCTTGTGTATGTACACAACTGTGATTTGGGAAATTTTTCAGAGCAGTTGTAAAATGCTCAGGGTCCCTGAACAGCAGCTGACAGGTATTGTTTGAATGGACTGGTACCCCATTCCTACCAGTCCATTCTCCCTTGGACAATCCAAAACCTTTCCCCTGGGCTGCTGTTCTGTTTCCCTCTGCACATCAAAAGGGAGCTCTGCACTCACATCCCTGCCCTGAACATCTGGTGAACTGCACCCCTAGTAACTAGTTTTTTCAAACTTTTTTTTATTTTTTATTTTTTAATTAAATTAAGATCAAGATCCACTGTCAAACTGAAAGCAGAAAGCTAGAAACTAACTCAGTTACTGAAACTTTATTTTCTGAAGCAGAAGGACATCAGAAGCGTTAATCTGCTGGTGTTCACACATGTAGTTAACACAGACCCATTTACTTCTGAAGACGCCACTGCCAAGAACAGGGCTATTTCTGCCACAAAGAACAATTGGAAAAACAGTGCTGCTGTTGGATTCCTAGGAGAACAAATCTTATTTCTTATCCAATTTAATGTTATGCCAAAACAGAGCTGGATCACTTGTATAATATTTGTAGCTAAAATGAAAAATGATTTCCCTAGAAGCTATTTCAATCTAGAGAAACATGCATTTAAATCATCTGCAGGTCGTAGAGCATTGCTTTAAGCATTCACAGACTTGGGGGATTTATAGTTATGAGATAGATAAAAGTCCCAGGAATCTTGAGATAATACACACGTGGTCCCCCATCTCAATGAGAAGAATTCCCACAGATTCTAAAGATCTAAAGTGGTTTCTTTGTACCACACACCAATTTCCTAGCGGTTTCTGATCTTTTATCTATTATCTTTACTAAAAGCTCTTGGGGTTCACAGTTTTAAATTGCCGATCCTCTGATTTACTGAGATCCGAGTAAGACACAATGGTGAATCAGACCAAGTGAAGTGAATCAATCTAATTTTACAATGATGGAAACATCATTCAAGTTCAAGTAGTATCACAATTGTAAGATTAATGTACCAATGAATCAGAACTACTGTTTAAATACAGATAGTGAAAGCATCACCTTTTTCTTAAATAAGATACATTATGTTATGGAAACATGCCAGTTAAAGGATATGGTTCACCCACAATCAAGAAAAGGGATGGATTTTTTATTTTTAAAGGCTTGCACAGAAATTACTGTATATTCAAGATAACGAAGGAATCACTGAGGGGGCATTTAAAAAACAAACAGTACTAGAATAAATTTTATTGGAATGGCAGCATTGTCAAGGATCACAATGGAGGAAAAATAGGTAGTTCAGAAAGTAGATACAAAGTGTACAGGACAAGAAGAAATGAAATGCAACTTTAAAAGTTAGATCATAGCTATTCATTTCTGCTTACATCATATCTAAATAAAAAGGGCTCCCTAATCTTCTCTCCAGATAATCTAGTCAGAATGCACAAGGAACTCAGCTTTACAACAGGACACTAGCTCATCTCTCAAAGGAAAAAAGAAAATCTAAGCCAACAGACATTTGTAGTTTAGGGTTACTCATTCAAGTCTTTTCGGATAGCATGAGCTCGGATAGTAAATAGCACACATTGTCAAGGTTTAGTTGACACAGGTTAGCATCTAGTATAATTCGTTTTTTGGAAGGGAAGTGGAGTTGTTTGAAATCAGATTATAAACTCTTCATAGCAGCAACCAAATCCTTCTGTGCTTGTACCTAGCACAACAGGACTAGAACCTTTCAGCATTAATCTACAAAATTATTATAACTTGTAAAAAGAAGCTTCCTCAATCAACTTCAAAACCAAAGCCCAGTGGCCAATCAGGAAATTCTAAGGATTTTACAGAGGGTCTGTAAGTAAGCCTCTTGAAAATGCCATTTAAACTTTCTCCAAAAGGTCAGCAAAGATTTTTTTGCAAGTTGAACAAACTCAATTTTGTATGAAAGCAACACACCTTTTGGAAGGGTCTTTTTGAAGACAAAGCGAAATTAGTTTCCTAAAGGACTTGCCATACTTTTTCATCATTTCTTTGTCTTCCACGCCCGTTTCCAAAGTGGGAGGGTCATTTTGCAATGTCAGCATTAACACCTAGAGTAAAGCCAAAAGGTAACAAGAGAAATGGTCTTAGTGAAATTCAGAGCCCTGTCTAAAAGCAATGTCAGTACCACTCCACAGGTGAGTTACTATCTTTGATTTTAAATTTAAGCAGATTGGATAAATTTCAAAAACATCCAAAAGGAAATGTATTTATTTAGATTTCTCCACCACTCCCTCCTGCCACAGCAGCTCCGGACAGCTCACAAAATAATAAAATTATTCAATAAACAACAATGTAAAAACAATTCAATATAAAAATCAACAACAACAACAAAAAAAACCAGGAAGAGCCAAGCCACCCCAACCACCCCTACCAATCGTCCACCCATCTCCCTCACCAAAAGCCTGGAGGAACAGCCAGGTCTTACACCGTCTTTGGAAAGAGGGGCGGTCTAGGGCCCGGAGGACCTCCATCAGGAGGGAGTTCTACAGCCACAGTGTGGCCACCGAGAACACCCCCCTCATAGTCGCCACCCAAGATAACCGGTGCATTCAGAGGGAGATGTCCCCAGCCAGTCCAGGACCCAGGATGAGGTGATCCTGCAGATAAGCAGGGTCCAGGCAATTTAGGGCTTTATAGGTAACACCAACACCTTGAATCAGGCCTGGAAGACTATAGGCAGTCACTGCAAAGAACGAAGCACTGGTGTGATGTGCTCATGGTGATCCATCCCCATAAGGAGATGGGCCGTCGCATTTTGCACCAGTTGCAGTCTCCAGACCATCATCAAAGGTAGTTCCATGTAGAGCGAATTGCAACAGTGCAGTCTTGAGGTGATGAAAGCATGGATGAGGGTGGCCAGATCCATGTCTGAGACATACAGCCAAAGCTGTCGCACCAGATGTAATTGGCAAAATGCTCCTCTCGCCACGGCCGCCACCTGGGCATGCAGGCAGAGCCATGAGTCAAGGAGCACCCCCAGACTACGGACCTGATGAACCAACGGAGGGCAGAGCCTGTTGATGACAGGTACTACCACTCCCTCAGCCCTGCCCACCAGCATCACCTCCATCTTTTTGGGATTCAGCTTCAGACTGTTCACCCTCGTTCAGTCTCCCACAGCCACCAAACACCGGGTAAGCACCGAGAGTGCTGGGTCTCGGTCAGTTGAAAAAGACAGGTAAAGCTGGGTGTCGTCAGCATATTGACGACACCGCACACCAAGCCTTTGAACAACCTCACCCAAGGGCTGCATATGCATGCTGAACAGGATAGGGGACAGAATAGAACCTTGCAGGACGCAGGGATGGGATGTAAGGTCACAGGGAGAAGATAAGCAATCACCCAGCACCACATATTGAGTTCTTCCAGTCAGGAAGGAACAGAACCATTCAAGAACAGTCCTGCCCACCCTAGCTCAGTCCCGCAAGCGGGTCACCAGCATCTTGTGGTCAACAGTATCGAAAGGAACTGAAAGATCTAATAGGATCAAGAGGGTTGAACAACCCTGGTCCAGTTCACGGCGGAGGTCATCGACCAAGGCCACAAGTGCAGTCTCAGTGACAAAACCCAGATGAAAGCCGGACTGCAAGAGATTCAGAAAACTGACACAGTCCAGATGCCCCTGAAGCTGCCGAGCCACCACCTGTTCAGTGTCGGATCTTAAGTACCTAAATCTCCTCTGAACAGGGGAAGTAGGAATTTTGAAAAAAGCCTCTACCCATTTGCCCCAAACGTCTTGGTTTCTGAACGTTACCACTCCAGACATGAAATCTGAAGTCAGTTCAATAGCAGACAGAGAAAGACAGGAAAATGCAAGAAGCTTCTTTAAAAAAATCATATTGAAATGGAAAAATCTGTTTGAAATGAGCAGACACAGCTCTGAAGGGCATTTTACACACACATATACCCCCAATGGGTGAAGGGAAAGTAATTGAGTAGCAGTCATGCTTCTCTTACAAGTCTCATAACACACACTAGCATTTTGGTACAGCACAAGAGAGACAATTTCTTTACCAGGTCAAAAATGTTTTGTATAGTTGAAGTCTCAACCTGCTGCAAATTAAATGTAGACCTGTTGAAATAAAATTTCGTAAGTCTGCATACCAGACACATATGAGAATTCCCCTAGAGCAGGAACTAGTTTGTTTGAAAAGAGAACAAAAAGTAGTGACCATAAACTATTAGCTAAGGACACACAAAACCTTTAAGACAATATTAAATACTGACAAGATGACTTCAGAATACAATTACTCAGTTTGACAACAGATGAAAAAAGAGAGAAAGAACAAAAGATAAAAGGAAACGAAGTCATAATAGTGTTTCACTTTATTTTAGATAAGCTGGCATGCCAAGCATTGCAAAACAACAGAGTAACTGCTCACTAAGAATGCTAGAAAAATCAGTTGTCTCCGTTACTCCTTTATCTGATGAAGACAAAATAGTTCAAATGGTTTCTTTGATTGTACCAAATTCTGATGGTGAGAAAGAGAGAGGAAGTTTGCTGGGTTGTTCCCAAATGCAAGAGCTGGGGATAAGGTAGTTTAAATAATATTCAAAGAATCATTTGAACAACTTTGTATTAGGGACCAACCAGCAACCACTCTCCCTTTCTGAAGTCCTTTAACCTAGCACACTAGTCACTGGTCTAGTTCTGGGCACCTCACTTTGAAGAGGACACTGACAAGCTGGAGACTGTTCACAAGAGAGTAACAAAGGAATGAAGATGACCACCTATGAGGAGAGGCTGAAACTGTGACTGTTTCCCTTTGGCAAAAAAAGAAAAAGAAAAACAGTTTAAAGGCTGGAGAGACCATGAATGCCATTTTCAAATATGTAAAAGGCTGCTACAAGAGCAATGGTGTCCAGTTTCTCTCTCTGGTCACCAAGGACAGGACTAGGCAGCACACTCAAAGGATAAGAGACAAGCTAAATGTTAGGAAGAATTTTCTCACTAAAAAGAACAATTACCCAGTGAGCTTGTGGAAGCCCATCTCCGCAGGCTTTTAACAACAGGTTAGAACTCTCTCTCTCTCCATGACAATGTAGGTACAGTGGATCCTGATTAATGACAGGAGCTGTGTTACATGGAGTCATAGCACTGGCTAGAGAAGGAGCAGGTTCATCTATTATCAGAGGACTGTGCCACAGCAGCTGCTAAGAGAGGCACAGGTGCTGGTGC
>QEPC01007325.1:459933-481728 GCA_003113815.1 Sphenodon punctatus
GGGGGGGGGAGGGGACAGGACAGCCCACGTGGCTGCCCTCTGCGTTCCCCCCCTGGCCCCCAACCTTGCTAAGATGTTCTGTTCCCCGCAGGTGTCTCAGCGGGGGCAGGAAGCGGCGGCGGCAGCCCCAACAGCGGACCCCGGCGGCAGCGGCGGCGGCGATGGTAGGGCAGGCGGAGCTCCAGAGCCCCCCGCAGCAGCAGCAACAGGTGAGTGTGGTCTAACCGAGAGGTGATAAAAGCATGGATGATCGTGGCCAAGTCCGGAACCAAAATCAGCAGCCGAAGCCGCCGCACCAGATGTAACTGGCAGAACGCACTCCTCCCCACAGCCTCCACCTGGAGTTCCAGGCAGAGCTGTGCATCGAGGAGCACCCCCAGGTTCCACACCTGGGAAGTCAGTGGAGGGCACACCCCCTCAACTGAGGGGGTTGCCATCTCCATCAACTTACCCACTAACATCACCTCTGTCTTGTCAGGATTCAGTCGCAGTCGATTAGCCCTCATCCAGGCCCCGAGTGAGTGAAAAAACACTATTTGTTTTAAATCTGCTACCTGTTCATTTCATGGAGTGTCCCCTAGCTGTAGTACTATTTGTCAGGTTTGCAGTATTGGGAGTGCTTCTGGACCCCTTGTTGCTGCTGGATTGTTAAATTAATTAAGCCAGCTGCGATATTAACAAGCCAGTTGAGAGCAGGATACCAGCGTGGTAATTAGGCTTATGAGAACTGGGAACGGTCAAAGGTCGGGACTTGAGGAAACACATGTTTCGAGGGATCAGATGGAGTCCAGTGAGGTAGTCCAGGGAGAGACTTGCCTGGACGGGGGCTCGGGAGGTTTGTGGACCCCGGCAAGAGAGATTATACACTGACAGATGGAACTAGAAAGGGGTTTGGAGTCGGCACTGCAGTTGAGCAAGCTAGGGAACTGGGGCCGGGAGTGAGGATCTGTTAGAATAATATATATTATATTGTAATTACTCAGGCCTAATTGCCACCATTTTTAATCATCTGCAAGTATTTCTCCTTCTAGCATGTTTTGCCAATTCTTTCCCATGAAGCAATAAATCAAGCTGGTTTCAGGCTTTATCAAAATGAAGCACAGCTCCAATATACATGAGCTTTGCCACCATAGGGTGGTGGAGAGTATGCATCAAACCACTGGACCTTTCCATTAATCAACTCAAATCAGGATCTAAATCCTCACTTTTGACAAGTAAGTGCCAGTTACAGCAGTCTTGAGAATAAGTTTTGCAATTTCTAAACATCCTCCATCTGAGGATCTCCTAATGTTTCATATCCACCAAGTTTTACAAAGCCCCAGGAAAGAAGAAGAGTTGTCACCTACATTTTACATATCGCAAGACCAATGCGAAAAGCACATTTCTGATAACAGCAAGTGTAAAAAAATAAATAAATGCAAAGACCGTTTTATTCATCCAATCTCTTGTCAAAAATAAAGCTAAACATACTAGTTATTCTGGTGAGTACATGACTAAAAAAAAAAATCTTGTAAAGGAGAATTTCCTCTTTGCACTAGAGAACCTGAAAATTATGGGAAATGAGCCAATGGTTATGACTGGCTGTCAATCAACAGAATTGCTAACGAGGTTTCAGCTGTAGAATCCCTGTTACCAGTGACAATGTTCAAGCCAAGAAATACATGGCTTGACCTTCACATTCTGAATGTGGCAGAAAGGCTCACATTTAGAACAAATGTAATTTCATTTGTAAAGGTAGGGAAAAAATGGATCTGAATCAGAGATATGACAACTCACAGAACTCCAGTGCAACATTTTAACAACTACTTTTCAAAGGGTAATTATATATTACTCAGCATGCCCAAAACACATGTCACCGGCAGATCCGAAACTCCCAACTTTCAGTCGTATGCACTAACCATCAAATTCTGTTTTCACTTTCTCAGAAGTGTTCTACTTTTAACCAAGTTAATTGCATACAATCTGCCATGACTCAAAGTGAAATGCTACCGTTTTAAACAATGCAAAGACCTGAATTATTTTGTATGTAATATTATACATTATTTGCAGGAATATTTACTTTCATAGGAGGATACTTTTGGTACGGTGCAGCTCCTGTTGCTAATTCAATGGCTGTTATTCCAAAACTCCAAATATCTGCCTTGAAATCATAACCTCTCACCTGTCATAAAAGAGACCGTTTTAGTATGACTTAAGGTTTAAAGCTTGGTATAGGATACAGACAAAACTGACCAATCATAAAGATACCTGTTCCATGACTTCAGGTGCCATCCAACATGGGGTGCCAACAAATGTTTTTCTTACTTTGTTACGGGTAACATCACCTCCTGTGGCTAAAAATGCACTAACGCCGAAGTCTAAAGGAGAAGGAAAAGAAATAAGAGTTAAAACTGAGGCATAACATAAGCTACTCCCAATAGCATTGTAAAATACAAGAGTAACATTCTGAAATTAAAGTTCAATATGAATCTCAATTTTATAACTAAATGAAGCTGCAAATTTAATATGTTCACAGTTGGTATAACACTGTATTTAGCCGAGGAATGTTATGTGTCTGTGAAATACCCATTTTTAACAAATTGCCTCTAAAATGATAAGACCTGCCATCACATATTTCTGCACACATCTTACAGCAGCAACTGCCAGTACATGGACTAGATTCAGAGAGGCATGGTCAGCTGAATGATGCGACAGCAGCTCCACCCTTGTCAAGATTTGAGTGTTGTAACTATTGGCTGAAACCGTCAGTCCTAGAAATATGCAACCACCAGTCCCAATACACAATGCAAAGCTAGTGCCATTTTACTGCAACTCAGCCCACTTGAGCCAGGAAAGGCTTTATTAGAAAATATATTTAGGCTCTCAAAGCGACAGCAGCAATCCCCGCAACTGTGGGGGGCAGAAGTTGTCCCCTTCCCAAAACCAGCAGGAAAGTCTCCCATGTCCTCGCCACTAACACTAGGACTTGAAAATGGGGACAGCCCATCAGAATAGGCAAGTGATTGACACTAACAGTATGCTATCTCACAACGGTATTGCAGTTAAATGATATTAATCTAAAATGCATCCATTCTGGTCCATATCTAGATTTGGGAGAGTTTTGCCAAAGACGACTTTAGTGAAGCCAGATTTCAAGCATTCTGCTCATCAATGGAAAAAATTCTGAGACTGTATTATTTTTTGCCATCTCCAAAAAGAGGAAAGATAATGCTACAAGAACACTGCAACTCAGCCTGTAGGTTAGCTATTCATTGGCCTCTTCACCCTAAAATTCCTTGGGCCATAAGGACATGATATTGAAAGGCCAGGAGAATTAATTACATGATATAGATGATAGAGGTTTGCGCCTTGACATTTGGAGCATATTACCTTCGAAAACCTTTAATATATCTGTCCTAAAATTTCTAACTGGCCCCAGACAAGGTGTACCCATGGCCACCAACATTAAGTGTCATGGTTTTCAAAGAAGCCAAAATTTCCACACATTGTTGAAAAATACAGAATGCCACTTTTAGCTAAGTACCAAAGATTTTGACAGAATGCAGACAAAAAGGGAACACTTCATGTAATTGCTGTACTTCCGACTCCCTCCCACCGTGAAACATTTAACAGGGCAAAGGTGGAAATTAAGTCACATATAGGTCATGGGAAATACCAACAGGTTTCAAATTCTAGTGCTTGGGAAACAACACACCAAAAGTGTTAGCAAGATTTTAATAAAATGTTCTTTAGACTTCTTCTTCCTTCAAGAGGAAAGACGGCTGTATTTTCAACTGGCTCAATAATTCTAAGCAGACACGTCTGAAGCAGACTTTGGATTTCACACTGTTGATACTTAAATGGAATTTTATGTGTAGTTTTACTTTATACTATATTCTGTTTCTTTCCCTAAATAAAAGGTTACTTACAAGTAACTTTGTTCTTCGAGAAAGCTCCGTGGATTCTTACTTATGGGATCATGTCTAGCTTTCAGGCGTCCCCATGAAGACCCTGTCTCTCTCTCTGCAGTTAGTTTAATGTTTTTCAGAGTAGAAAGTTCTAGAAGCTGAGGCTCTGGCCCCTCCTGCCCTCCACTTCTGCCAAGTCTCACAAGAGGCAGAAGTATAAAGGGTGGGGGAGGAGCCTCTTCACCAGAGTTCCTTCCAACCATAGACCTGGGGTCAACCTCTTTGTTCCGTGCTAGAAGCGAAGGTAGGGCAGGTAGCAAGAATCCACACATCCCTCTCAAGGAACAAAGTTACTGGCAAGCACTTTTTATTTCTTCTTCAACTGGTTCGAGTACTAGCAGTCCCCGAGTTCATTTGACGGTGGGAGCAAGGACTAAATAAAGAGGGAGGAGAGTACTGCCCTCTCAAAAGGATGTTATCTCTCCTGGCTGCTAAATCCAGAGCATAAAGTTTAGGGAAAGTGTCTGTTGATGCCCAAGTAGCAGCTCTACAAATGCCTTGTATAGGTATGTGTCTGAAACCTGCCATGGCAGCGACCATGGCCCTCAGACTCTGATGAGGCTCCTTTTTAGCTAAGTGGTAATACATGGCGATACACTGGGAGATCCATTTTAATAGATGTTGCGATGACACTGGAACTCCCAGTATCTTACCTCCATAGGAGATGAACAACATGTTAGTTTTCCTGAAGAATCTCCTATGGTCAAGGTAGAAGGCTAGTGCTCTGCCTACATCCAGTGTGTGTAAAATTGCCTCTGCTTTACTTTTAAATAGGTCTTGGAAAGAAAACAGAGTGATTATCTGGTTCACATGGAAAGGAGTCACTACTTTGGTTTTGACAGCTAGATCTGTTCTAAGGCCCACCTTTTCTTTGTAACATGGAAGATAAGGAAGGGTCCCTAAGACTTCATACATGGTGCCGTAGGTACCGATTACAGTCCCAAGAGTGCCTTTGGTATTCCCAATGCCATAGGGAATCCTGGCGCCGAGAGGTGCAGTGCTGGAAGTGCTCATATAGACGCTCCTGGTTCTACATGCGACACAGCCTGATCTTGGTGCCGAGCCTCCTCAAAAAGGTACAGGATTCTCTCAGCGACCCGGATCAAGACACAGCACCAACTGCCCCCAGTGCCATGGGAATTCATATGGTGTGGGCTTCTCCTGGTGCCATGAGTTCTCCTGCTGTGCGGGCTGTTCCTGGTGCTGTTAGTACGGGCCTTGGTACCCTACATCCTCGTACAGCTCTGGCTCATTTTGTGGTGCTGGCTCTTCCTGGTGTCCCTCGGGCTAAGGCTCCAGAGCGGCTGAGGGTGTTTTCCGCGGTGCCAAACACACCACACTCCTCCAAGGAGTCTGTGTAAGTCGGGGTGGGGGGGAAGGCTTTAGTTTCTTTGCCCTCTTCTTTTTGAGTTAGTTTATCCACAGGGATTTCAGATGTGATTGAATGTTACAGAATGAGAGAGTCTCCAACAGCAGTTCATCACTCTCCAGTTCTTGAAGCCCCTTATCGTTTTCGTGTCCCTTGCTTGGTTCCGATGGGTAAGCCTCCTCCAGACGGTGCATCTGCCGGGTCAGCACCCTGTACAGGCTTAGGCTTCTTTATTTTTAATGGTGGGATAAGGGAGCGAGTCTTCATGGGGTTTTAATGGACCTTCTCCACCATAAAGCACTCGCTTAGTGGTCTTGGAGCCTCCTTCTCCTATCTTTTAAGGCTCTTGCAGAAAGAGCTTCACAAGCCTTGCAAGCTCTCTTTACCTGTGCCTCACCAAGACACATCAGGCACTCATTATGCTGATCAGAGAGTGTCACCATAGATGAGCACTTTTTTGTGTACCTCTTGAAGCCTACTTTTTTTTCAGCAGGGGTTGCCAGAGCAGTAGCCCCACCCCAGGGTCTACTATCTAACTAACAAAATTCTAACTAGATGTAACTATCAAACTAATTAAACCTAACTAAAGACTAACAGCAGGTGGAAGGAACTGAGACGAAGAGGCTCTGCCCCCACTCTTTATACTTCTGCTTCTCACTGGACTTCCTGGGAGGGGAGGAGGCCAGAGGTTCAGCTTCCAGAAGTTTCTACTCTGGAAACTTAAACTGCAGAGAAAGAGACAAGTTCTTCCTGGGGACATCTGGAGGCTATACGTGATCCCATGAGTGAGGATCACAGGGCCACACGAAGAACAACCATCACGCCCCTCTTTTAAATGTTGCAGGATCTTGGTTTCTCATGGTATCTTCCTAACCTGTAGCAAGTTTAAAAGTTTATATATAATATTTTTTTAAAGCTTAAACTTAGTATAAACTTTCTACAGACTAGGAAGACACCATAAATAAGCCCATCAGCAAGGGACGCTAGAGACCTGACCAAAGATTAACTAAAAAAATAAAAGAAAATACAGCACCATTGCTCGGGACCAAGTAGGAAAGCCCTCACACCTTTTTACGCCATGTTTCTTCCTAGTTTTCATACGATTAGATTTGTGTATTAGACACACATCCTGCAATTAAATTTTATGTGATGAAGCAACTAATTTTTCCATTATATTCACTCTCCTGTGTGCTCTGCTTCTAGTCAGTAATTCTGTGATTATCTTGAGTGACAATTACCTTTTAATGAATGAGTGGAGTGCATTACTAAATCTGAGGAAAGAATTGATTCACACATTAACCCAGTCTTTTCAGCAAGCAGATTACATCATGCATGCGTGTTCCTTAACAATATTACAGACACCATGAGGCTCTAACACAAGTCCAATTTAATACAATCAGGTCTGTGCCAAAATAATTTATTTTTTTAAGAGAAGGCTCTAAGGGCACATTCACACCTGCCTGGTCAGGCAGATTTTGGCTCCAAGAGAGAAACTGGAAGCCAAAACATAGGGCCTGCAGTGCGTGCGCAAACCACACATGTATGTGCGTACATGGCAGCACCCATGGGGTTTGGGATTGCAGACACAGTCGAGTAATTCCAATAGAAGAGTGTGTTCAAATGCAGTTTCTCCATATTGCACTCCCTCCTGCACCCTCACACCCACACAATATACAAAATGGTGGATGGGCTTACCATCAGTTTAAATTAAGAGGACCCCTGAAAGCAAAAATTTATGATCTCAGGAATTACAGCTTCATACTTGGACATTGTCCTGACATACTACCTGTCAGACCTGGGTAAAGAGTTTTCCAAGCAGGGTATCTCTAAAGTTCAAGTAGTTCTGAACAGCAAACCAAACAAAGCGATGTCAAGAACTCTTAGTATGAATGCTGATGCGACAGCCACCATCTAAGGCAGAAGCAGGGGACTTATGGGCTGCAAGTCAAATGTAGGCTGCGGCTGGGTTGTTTTTTTTTTTATTTAGCACCTTTCCAATTTCTGGATCTAGACCATGGATATAGTCCAATGAGATCCTCCTCAGAACCACAACACTGTACACATGAGCACTTAGATGATTATATGGGTGAGTGAATCGTGCATCTCCAGAGTTGGAGGAATGAATCTCTAAAAGCATCAACTAGGCAGTCCAGCCTTGTAGTCAAGGGCTGAACAAGACTTATCCTTTGTGGCTCCAACATGTAGATACACACATAAGAAGCACCATCGGTGAACAAAAAACAAAACAAAAAAAGCAGGACAATGTTACACATACACGTTTATCTGCAGCATGCTACTACTGTCCAAGACCAAACCCTGGATTCACAGGGATCATAATACTTACACACAACTGCATACTACCTTAGGGAGGAGTATATAATAAGCATTTTTATTTACTCATCAACTATCAAATGCATAACACACTTCCATAAGACTACCACATTTAACAGATTGAATAAAGTGGATTACAAACAGAACAGAGTCCCTACCGAGACAGTTACTCAGGATAGAAAAGCCCTTGTTTCCTTTCCATGCCAGATGTAAATCTGTCAGATACAGAGGTTGCTTACTTGAGTATTCAGGAACAATGTAATTCACCTTGCCTGACACGGTTCCAATTACAAAGAAAATAAAGGAAATAGCAATGCTAAAACACTCTGACCAAGACGTTAAATAAAAAGGGAAAACAAGGAGGCAAGTTTGAAAAAAAGATAACAGACTGTTACCCATTAGTAGTAGAAGACTGTGCCAATGTGTACAGTGAACACATGTGCCAATGTGTACACACTTGTTTAATGTGTATACAAAGCTGCTCGGGGAGGTCGTACGCAGTTGGGGGGGGGGGGTATCTGTATGCTGATGACACCCAGTTGTATTTGTCACTTTCATCCAACCCAGGTCCTGCTGTCTCATCGCTATCCCAGTGCCTGGCCGCTGTGGGGGACTGGACGAGGTCGAGCAGATTGAAACTCAATCCAGATAAGACAGAGGTGATGTTAGTCAGAGGTACTGCTAGCCTGAGTGAGGAGGATTCCCCCATTATTGGGGGTGTCCATCCTCCTTTAATTCCATATGTGCAAAGCCTGGAGATGCACCCGGATTCTCAAGTGTTGGCTGTGGCCAGGGGCGCCTTTCGACAATTACATCTGGTGAAGAGGCTCCACCCTTATGTCTCAAACTCTGATCTCGCCAGTATCATCCATGCTCTCAGCTGCATTTGATACTGTTGATCATGAGCTGTTGGTGACTCGGCTGAGGAACCAGGCAGGGATTAGTGGGATGGTTCTTGAATGGTTCCGCTCTTTCCTGCCTGGGAGAACCCAACGTGTGGTGCTGGGTGATTTTCTCCCTGGGGCCTCATGTGTGGGGTCCTGCAGGGTTCGATCTTATCCCCTCTCTTGTTCAATGTGTATATGCAGCCTTTGGAGGAGGTTGTCAAGGAGATTGGTGTAAGGTGTCATCAATATGCTGATGACACCCACCTATCTCTCTCATTTTCATCTGACCCAGGTCTGGCAGTCTCTGTGCTTACCCGATGTCTGTCAGCTGTGGGGGATTGGATGAGGGCGAGCCGCCTGAAGTTAAATCCTGACAAGACAGAGGTGATGGTTGTGGGGAAAGCCGGAGTGATGGCCCCCATCATTGAAGGGGTCCATCCTCCCCTGGTATCTCAAGTCCGTAGTCTGGGGGTGCTTCTGGATCCGCAGTTCCACCTGGATGTCCAGGTGGCGGCTGTGGCAAAGGGGGCATTCCGCCAGTTACATCTGGTACGTCGGCTTAGGCTGTATGTCTCAGATTTGGATTTGGCCACAATCATCCATGCTTTTATTACCTCAAGACTGGACTACTGTAACGCACTCTACGTGGGGCTACCCTTGGTACTGGTTCGGAGACTGCAGCTGGTGCAGAATGTGGCGACCCATATCCTGAAGGGGACGGGCCAACGTGAGCACATTACACTGGTGCTTCGCTCTCTGCACTGGCTGCCTATAGTCTTCCGGGCCCAATTCAAGGTGTTGGTGTTGACCTTTAAAAGTCCTAAACGGCTACCTGCAGGACTGCCTCACCCTCCAGATCCTGGATCGGCCCCTGCAGTCAATCGGGAGCACCCTCCTCGAGGTCCTCCAAGTGTCGACCATGAGGAGGGCATTTTCTATGGCTGCACCACTGCTGTGGAACTCCCTCCTGTTGGAGGTCCGCTTGACCACCGACTTCCCCTCTTTCCGTAGACAGTGTAAGACCTGGCTGTTCCACCACGCCTTTACCGAGGGAGATGGGTTGGGTTAGGGAGGGTTTGGGTATGGGTTATTTTAATCGGGGGATTTTATGTTGTTTTAATTGTATTTTAGTTATGTATTTTTAAATGTTCTTAGTCGACCCGAGATGCATATAGCAGGAGGGGGCGGCATATACATTTTAATAATAAATAATAATAATAATCTCTGAAGTGTTGTGTGAAATCCTTACTACTTCCTTTAGCTCCTTGATGATCCACATTCTATACAACCAGATGGCAAGGGTTTTCTTGCAAATTGTTTATCAAGCATCAATGGTGCTGGGTGATTTGGCTAACTGGAGCATGGTTCAAAATGCTACACTTTGTTTCCTGGGTGTCACTTCCAGGGCCAGCCCCAGGCATGCGCCACATGTGCAGCCTCACATGGCCACACGGCCAGCTGGGGCCCGGCACTTTCCTGGCTGGGCAGCAGGCTGCCGCCAGCTTCTCCCCCAATAAGTTCTTCTGCCTCCCCTCCCTGGCCCTGGTCCCCATCGCTCACCTGCCTCTGCCTGCTCCCCATGTGAGCGATCAGAAGGCCTTGTAAAGAAGGTTCTTCAAGATGGCTCACAACTGGGTTGTGCATGCTCACCCTATTCAAATAACAGACCACGTGATGGTCTTGAGCTCCTCTAATATAAAAAGCACTCTTCCACCTCAGAATGACAGTTCCTTCCAACCCTTTCTAGGAATATAAGAAAAAAATTCCATGTGAGCCTGGAAGGGTAGGTGCGAAAATGTTAGGAGCCATCTCGAAGGACCTTCTTTACAAGGCAGCAACCTTCTGTTCTTCGAGTGGTTCCACACAGCCCTTTTTTACACTCATCCGCACCCATGGAGTAACCGCCGTTTTCCCCAGTTGCTCCATGCATGGGGACGAATGGGGGGGTAAGTGGGGATGCGTGTTAGGCGGGTGCATGCACGCACTCCCACTCACCATGGATGCGTGCACCGCATCATTCACATGGGGCTCCCCCACCCATGAACACGCAGAAATCAGCGTGCTCATGGCTGGGAGAGGCCCGTGTAAAAAGGGCCACATTCTCACAACTGTCTTACTTATACTATCTTGGGTACGACGTTAGGATGTAAAGCAAAATCTATTCTATCTTGGAAAATCTGCAAATATGGTTCTGAGATTATTATGGCTGCTATTTCACTAACTCTTCTTAATGAAGTTACTGCTAACAGGAATACTGTCTTTAAACCCCCACTTCATAACCAGTTCGCTTCCTCCCCCCCATATAATCAATTCACGCTACCCCAGAGGTGCAAATGAACTGGTTATGGGGTTGGGGGCAGCGTACACACCTCTGGACCAGTCGCACCACATGCGTGCACAAGGCACAGATGGCACCGGCAGCAAGAAGCAACAGGCCCTGGAGGCCAGGCTGGCTAAGCTCACCTCCTCTCCTCCAGTAAGGCAGCGGACGCTGTCAGTCTCTCTGTGCCTGCCTCACTGTCCGCCTGGCTGCGCCTGCAGTGGAATGACTAATGGGGAGTGGTGGTAGATGGTCGGCTGGGGAGGTGGGAAGCATTGGGAGGCAATGCTTGTCTATGGCTGCCTGGCTGCCCCTGCACTGGAACCACTCCTGGGGAGTGGTGGTAGATGGTCGGCTGGGGAGGTGGGAAGCATTGGGAGGCCATGCTTGTCTATGGCTGCTCGGCTGAGCACCAGATAAGGCAGCCAAGGGGTGCCAAACCGGGAGAGGAAGAGGGGGGAGAGAGAAGCATGGTGAGGCCATGGTTCTCCATGGCTGCTCGAAGAGGGGGGCGGAATGGGAATCCTTCCTGTCCAGAGAGAGTAAATTTTATGTAAATGTACACATTTGCATAATCAGGTGGTGTCTAATTATGCAAATTAGGCTCCACACCAAGACTTCGCACATGATCTCACAAACCCTGGGGCTGGCCCTGGTCACTTCTGCCCACCTTTCTAGAGTCACTTGGCGAAAGGAACTCCCACCTCCACTATGTGCTCCATGCTACTTCTGGAACATTGCATTCAGAGATATTATGAGGGCATTCCGACATCTCCTTCACTGCAGCACAGGTGTAACAGGGCAGAGTCCCTGTGTGATGTGGGCCCTTTAAGAGTGAGCTAATGCCAGCCAGGGAACTGAGCTTGCAGAGATGCAGGCATAAAGGAAAGGCAAAGGACAGCACCCAAGAGGAAGACAGAGAGGAATAAGAGCCAGAGCAGAGCTCAGTGTGGAGGAGGCTGTGAAAGAGGCAAGGAGCTGAGAGGGAGCTCTGCCTTCATGACTGAAGCTCAAAGAGCATTGCCTGAGCTAGAGGTATACCTGGGTTGCAGAGGGAGTTTGCCCGGCTTGGAGAACCAAGACACATGTAAGCACAAGAGCCAGAGGGTTGGTGCCTGGCTTGAGATGGTATGAGGACTGTGGAAGAGCCAGAAGGCTGGTGTCTGAATTAAGAGACTTTGTATATGGACAGTGTAGAGAATAAGATGACTCCACTAAATCCACAAGATTAAGAGTGCCTATGAGGGGCTAATCCTGCTAAAACTTATCCCAAGTCAGCCCATCCCTTCCACAGTAGGCAATACTACAGCAGAGTAAGGAGGAGAAGTGGCCTCTGAAGCATAGAGAAATCTGCAGTTGTGCAAATGTGCTGTTACAAAACAAGATAAACACAGTTAGGAAGCAAGTGGAGAGTTTGAAAAGAGGAGTGGTGCATCAATGAGCCCAAGGGGACAGGGGTGGCAAACCCTTTGGCCTATGGACCACATACAACATGCTTCCCTCCACCACCACCACTCCCAAACAGACTGTTCTACAGGACAGATTAAAGGGGACAGGAAGCCCATGCTCCCACTGCCACTCTACTGTACTCCCTCCTACAGCCCAGACCAAAGGCAGTTTTCCATACCCTAATGTGAGAAAACACCAACTCTTGGAGGTTTATAGGGTTTTTTTTGTGTATTAAAGGAAATAAACCTGAGCTAAGAAGTTTAGTTGCTCTTCTAACTTACTGAGACCAATGTGACAGCACTCTCCTAAAGCCACCTTTAGAATGTTCTCGGGTTTAGAACTCAAATCACTACTGGATATCTATTGTATTTTAAGCATTTTAAGAAGAGAACAAATTTGAGCAAGTCTGGTTAAGCCCAGTCCATTTCGTTTTCATTTCAAGCCATGATAATGCATGCAGACACAGCTGCCACCTAGTCCTAATTAGATTTGCACCCACAGTACCACAACAAATACCCTTTTCATTGAATTCCAGCAAAGCTACATCCTCTACTAGATTTAAGTAACACTGCCATTTCGCCCAGCTAACCTGCATTTGTTCTCCGTTTCTCCCAGTCACAAGCTGGGATAACAAAAGACTATTTATTAGTAAGTGTTGCTACCTCAGCTTGAGTTTCTGTTCCTTTCCTAGTTTTCAGTGTGTTTTTGGCTATTCCCTAGGTAATTCAAGCTTAGGAGTTCAAAGTGGGTAAAAGTACCAATTCTTTCTCCTGCACTAGGTATGGGGATAGTGCTAGAAATTACAATTCTATAGCTGTGCAAATCAGAATTTAAGGTTAGAGAAACATAATGATCTCAGAATCATTCCGTTAAAAGCAGGCTGTTTTTGTTGTTGTTAATGATGATGATTTCTACTAAATTCTATGATCAAGGAGAAGATATAGTTTATTTACGGCTAACAAGCCAAAAGTAAGAGAAGATATAAACAATGAGAGATCTTTTTTTTTTTTTTTTTTTAGTAAAACACACCCTGCGAGTCTGTAACTGGAAGAAATTTTGTGATTATTTTTTTTTGAAGTTTCCTTTCTCTGTGTAACCTATTGGACTAATCTTTAATGTATTAATACACTCCTTAATTGGTACAAATTCTGCTTTCCACACAGGTAAAGGCCAACGTGTGTTAACCTTTCTCTTTGGGGGAAAAAAATCTGTGTGCATCTAACAGCAAGTTATACTTCCAACTATAGTTTTTCACTTGACTTGGCATTAACCAGAAGCCATCTTGACTATCATTTTCAGAGCAGACTAATTTATTATCCTCACCCCGCTGCAGACAGTCCTCCAGCTGGGGTAGTACTACCTTGACCAGCAGGCGGCAGAAGAACTTCAAACATTCTGCGCATGTGTGTCCTGTGCTACCCGTCCTATCTCTCTGCAGTTTGTTCTGCCGCCTGCGTACTGCGTACTAGATTCCGGAGAGCAGGAAATCGGATCTGCACAGGGCAAGGGGGATAGAAAAGAATATTTACCTCTCCCGGCTGGGAGGGTAATTCATCCCCTAACCACCTCCCACACCGCTGCCCGGGAAGTAGGAGCAGCCCAGGAGACCCCGTGCTTAGGCCCAGGGTCCGACAACCGAGACGAGTGGGCTTTCTCCTCCATGGTCAAACCATCCTCTGCCGCTGCAGTGGGAAGGTTTCTTGAAAGGTTCCAGTTGCCTCCTCTCCAGATCAAAAAGAGAACAAGCCGAGGCCCCGTTCTCTCCCTCACAGCGGTGACGGGAGAGCGGGCTTGATTGGGGGCGAATCACCTCAGCATGGAAGTAATGACAGATAAGGCTTCAGGGACAGCTCGCCGCTGCAACATGTTCCCAGCCTGCCCCATTCATTCCTCCCCCCCCACCCCCCAGGGGCTGGAGAATACTGCTGTACGGATTGAATCCCTCTCTCTTATGTTGACAGGGCTCATCAGAGCAAAACGATTCTCCAATAGGCTCCACTCAAATGGCCTGCCAAACCAAGAAAAGGAGGGGAAAAGGAGACACAAAAAGGAGGGAAATAGGAGAGGGAAGCGCCTCTCAACCTCCAGAGGGCGCAGTTTCCCTCCATTTGCACTCTCCACAGTCCTCCTCACACAGCAGCTCTGAGGACAGGGGTGGAAGTCTGAGGGCTTCAGCCTCACAGCTACTACAGTCAGACTTAGATTCTGATTCCTCACAGGCCCAATCTGAGGCAGAAGAAGGAGAGTGGCAGGACTCCGGTCAGCCAGAGAAAGATCAGGACAGACACTTTCCTATTACATTCAGAGAGGAGCTGATGGCTCAAGTCGTAAAGACCTTGCAGTTAGAGAAGAAGCCATCCAAGGTCAAGTCATCTGACTCTGAGGAAGAGGATGACAGGCAGCTTCTTCCATCAGCCTTGGGCAGGGATCTGGGGGTCCCCTTGGACAAGGCCTTTGAAAAATTAGGAGTCACTGAATGGAAGGCCCCAGCCAAAACGGCCAGGCTTAACAAATCCCAGGAAGCCTTATATAGGTTCTCCAGGAGGAAGGATCCCCGTTTTAAAACTCCAAAAGTAGATGCGGCTGCTGCCTCCCTTGCCAGGCAGACAGTGTTTCCAACGGAGGGGGACTGCTACCCAAAGGACTCAGCGGACAGGGCATTAGAAGGCTTACTCAGAAAGGCCTTCAAGGCAAATACAACTTCTCTTAGAATCAACGTTCTTGCCTCATATGTAGCCAGAGCCTCCATGGCATGGCTCCAGGAAACGCAGTCCCCAACAGTTGCAGAAAAAAAAGCCAAAACACTATCAGCCAGAGTTGTGCTAGCCAATGCCCTATTGACGGACGCAACTACGGATGCCCTGACTTGGTTGGCTAGGGCAGCAGGCCTGGAAATTATGGCCAGGCATAGTGTGGCTCAGCCCCTGGCAGGGAGACAACACAGCAAAAAATTTGCTGGTAGTGTGTCCATATAGAGGCCACAAGTTATTTGGAACCAGCCTTGACAAGGTTCTAGAAGAGGCAAATGACAAATCTAAGCAAAAGACCTTGCAGCAATTGGGAGCAAAAAAGAAACCTTTTCGTACCCCTCATTTTAGATTTGGCAGTTCCCAGTACTCTTCCTCATACTCCTCAGGACAGAGACAGGGTCAATTTCAGGAGAGGGAATACAATAGGCAGCCATTTCGTTTCCGCGGCCAGCATCAACGAGGGCGGGAACGAGGCAGGCCAAGAGAGCAACCCACCCCTGCCGCAGCCAAGCAGGCATAACTAGCAGGGGGAGGGAGAAATAGGAGGTCGCCTCTCAGAGTTCTCAGACATCTGGGTAGAATCCATCTCAGATTTGTGGGTTCTCCAATTTATAACCCAGGGTTACAGATTAGAGCTTCTACGAAGGCCAAGGAGCATGTTTCTTCCTTCCCCTCTATCAAAAAATACTCAAAAGGTTTCACCCATGCTCACAGAGATCGACAGGCTAGCAAGCATGGAGGCAATAGAGAGTGTGCCACCAGAACAGGAGGGCCGCGGTCTCTACTCCATATTTTTTCTGGTGCCAAAGAGGACGGGAGAATGGAAGGCTGTCCTAGACTTGAAGAGACTAAACCAATGGATCTCTCCCAACAGGTTCAAAATGGAGACAGTCTCATCAATTTGCCAAAATCTATGCAAAGGGGACTGGATGGCATCGTTAGACCTGAGGGAAGCCTACCTCCATATTCCGATCCTTCTAGCACACAGGAAATAGCTGCGCTTTGCCTACAACACACATTGGCATCTACACCACAGACATTCACCAAGACGTTGACGACGCTGATAGCAAATCTTCGCAGGGAAGGAGTACACGTGTTTCCTTACCGGGACGATTTTTTGGTCAAAGCCCACTCCCAGGAGTTGACATTAAAGAGTGAGGACAGGGTTATATCTTACCTCTCGATTCACGGCTTTGTGGTGAACTTTCAGAAAAGTCACTTATCCCCTTCCCACAGATTGGAACACCTAGGGGTCATAATAGACACATCCCTAGATACCATCTTCGTTTCAGAGGCAAGGAGGGAAAAAAAATTGCCTCCTTGTTCTGCTACTACAAGCCAGTCACCGTCTAAGATTAAAGACACTGGCCAGGTTGCTGGGCCTCCTGGTCTCGTGCTCACACCAGATCACGTGGGCCAGGCACAACCTCCGGCCCTTGCAGACCTTGCTCACTCCTTTCCAAAGAGAGCTTACACTAGGGGCAAATCCCTGGGTCTCCCTCCCAACATATATAAAACCATTAATGTCCTGGTGGTTAGATACGAGAAGATTCTTCGAGGGCGTACCACTGACGGAACTGCTTCGGAAGGCGATCACCACCAATGCGAGCCTCAAGGGCTGGAGGGGCTCACACGGACACGGCCTCAGTCCAGGGGCTATGCTCCCAGCAAGGTAAGGAGCAATCCATAAACTTCCTGGAGCTCAAGGCGGTTCTCCTCACTCTGCAGAAATTCAGCCCTCACGTCACCAAGTCCCATATTTTAATTTACACAGACAATACTACAGCAAAGGCGTATATCAACCACCAGGAGGGCTCCAGATCCAAGCCTCTGCAGAGGGAGGCATCACTCCTGTTTGCATGGGCTCACGCTCACCTGGCGTCTCTGAAGGCAGTCCACATCAGGGGAGCAGAGAATTCCCACGCGGACTGGTTCAGTCGCAGGGAAGTCGACCCCCATGAATGGTCTCTCAGCAAGGAAGTATTCCAAAAGATTGTCAGAAGATTCGGGACCCCGGTTCTGGATCTTTTTGCAACACGCGAAAACGCCCAGGTAGAGCACTTCCTGGTGGGAGGGAGAGCAGTGAGCGACTCCACGCCAGATGCCCTGAATCAGGAATGGCCAGCAGGGCTGCTTTATGCATTTCCCCCCTTCCCACTGTTGACATGCACAGTGGCAAAAATCAGACGCGAAAGCGCACAGGTTATTTTGGTGGCTCCATGGTGGCCGAGACGTCCCTGGTTCTCAGCTCTGACTGAGCTGGCAGTCCAGGGGTCGTTTCGCCTGCCGTTGACTGCGGACCTCCTCCATCAGGGCCCGGTGTTTCACGAGAATCCCAGCACATTAAATCTGACAGCTTGGAGGTTGAGTGTCTAGTTTTACAAAACATGGGTTACACTAACTCTGTCTTGAATACACTTTTGCAAGCTAGGAGACCAGCAACTAGATGCTCTTACACCGCAACATGGAAGGTCTTTTCCCTATGGGTGGCGGAGAGGAACATTGACCCCTGTACAGTCACCATTCCCCAGGTACTGGAGTTTCTGCAGGGGGGCCTGGACAAAGGTCTGAGACATAACACTTTAGCGAGGCAGACGTCCGCCCTCAACTCAGTCCTGGGAGTGGTCTCCAACATTAATGTAGTAACGCATACATATGTGAGACAGTTTCTTAAGGCTACCAAACACCTGTCTCTGCCAGTGATACACCGATGTCCATCATGGGATCTTAATCTCGTGATCGACGCCCTGACAGGTCCACCTTTTGAATCGCTGACACATGTGTCCCTATATTGGCTATCCTTAAAAGTAGTTTTCCTAGTAACTGTAACATCAGCTCGGAGAATGTCAGAATTGGGGGCCCTCTCAATGGAGAAGAATTTCTGTACCTTTCAGAAGCAAGCAGACACGTTAAGGCCAGACCAGGCATTCATACCAAAATGCAATACTTGTTTTCATAGAGCACAGGAGATAGTCCTCCCCTCGTTTTGCCCTAAGCCGGTGCACCCGAGGGAGAAAAAATGGCACTCGCTTGACATAAGGCGCGCCATTAAAATTTACTTACATAGGACCAAGACCTTGAGAAAAACGTCGGCCTTGTTCATCAACATTCGACCCAGCATTATTGGAATTAGGGCTTCCAAGACACTAATATTGAAGCGCCATAATCGAGCCATATAAGGTGAAAGGTAAAATTCCACCCCTACAAATTTGGCCCCATTCGGTAAGAGGCGCTGCTACATCATACGCCTTCAAGGCCAGAGCGTCATACGCCGAAATATGTAAAGCTGCAAAATGGGCAACAATTCATACCTTTGTATGCCACTACAAGACTGACACGTGTCAATCAGCTGAAACAGCTTTTGGGAGGAGAGTTCTGCAGGCGGTCTTAGAACCTCCTGGGACTGTTCCTTCCCTCCCTTAGATTCTCTGGGGCTTGGGTATATCCCAGCTGGAGGACTGTCTGCAGCAGGGGAAGAAAAGAGAATTGGTCACCTACCTCGGTGAATTCTTTGCTTCCTTGGCTAAGCACAGTCCGTCCTCCGGACCCACCCTAGGAACAGCATTTGCCTGGGGGAGGGCAGTGGGGTATAGTGCAGGTTTAGTCAGTGGTTCCACTGGCTATCAAGTACAGTTATAAGGTCACTTACAGTTATAAGGAGTTTATATAGTTTTTGGCCTAAGGGCTATTAGTGGTAAGTTTAAATTTCTTTGCGCAGTTTGTCAGTTTTTGTTCCTGAAATGAGTCACAGGCTGCCAGTCCTAAGCTTTGGAACTCACTGGAGAGAGATAGGACGGGTAGCACAGGACACACATGCGCAGAATGTTTGAAGTTCTTCTGCCACCTGCTGGTCAAGGTAGTACTACCCCAGCCGGACGACTGTGTTTAGCGGAGGAAGAAAAGAATTCACCAAGGTAGGTGACCAATTCTCTTTTCCACCGACACTATTCCCCATGAGTAAATCTGCAATAGTAATCACAGGCGTAACTTTTAAGAGCTGTTACTTGTTCTTTTAAAGAAAATAATAATAATAACCTGTTCTGCCAGAAGCATGATTTTTAAGTTGCTAGAAAAAAGGGGTTTCCTAAAAACTTTTGAAAATCAAAGTTTATGGACTCCCAATCCCTTCCTTGCTCTTACCCTACAAATTTGGCTTCAATTGTTGCTGGGATTTAAACAGTTGCATTAGAGGAACCACCCAGAACAGCAAGGAATTCAAGAAAGACTGTTCCCATCCAATTATTCTCCTCACATGAAGACCTAGAATTAGCCTTCTAGCTTCAGCATGAGCCATGAAATGCATACCGCAGGCTACACACCATATGGCCTCACAGCAGCAAGCAGGAGGAACAGCCCAATGAAGGAGATTGCTCACTTAGAGGGATAGCTATCAAAAGAGCTAAACGCAGAACTGTGACAAGAGAGGAAAGGAAATCAGGAAGCTAACCACAGGGGCTCAAGACAAAGTATGAAGGGGGGGGGGGGGGGAAGAGATTTAACTATCCAGAAGGACAGACGGCATCTTTGTCAGGAAGCTTACAGCGTTACTTGAATCAAAAGAATAGGACAGACTACACAGTTAAGGTGGAATTTTAAGTCAGCAGCCATAATAGTACTGATCTTTTCAAAATGCTAATGCAACCACCGAACACTGGCTGGACATTGCCAGGGATTAAAATTAAGTAGGAGAGCCTCTCGTTTCAGAGGAAATCCCAATAGCTCAACACTTACTTCTATACCCTATTCCTGACCCACAAGGATCCATGTAAAACCTGTAACAACACAGCTGCTACAAACTATCCAGCTAACATTAAACGGGAAAACAGCAAAATTTCAGCAATTCTTTTTTCTCACCTTCAGAATCGTCAGGCTTTGACCATCATCCTTACCTGCTATTTGTACTGAGCCATCTTCGCCCAAAAGTATATTACCAGCTTTCAGATCCCTATAAAGCAAACAAATAAGCAGCATTAACTTGTTAAAGGGCTACCAGCCCCCAATTTACATGTAACCAAATCAACTTTATAATAAATCGCCTTTACATCTCTTAAGAATCCAAACCTACCAAGATTTAACGCACATGGTTAAACATGCTAACTAATGAGTAATCTCCCTGAATTTAATGGGAGTACTCCAAGTTTTGGAGGTATAGTTTGATTTTATCCTGGTACAGGTTGACATAAAACCATAAAACCACACTGGTACATTCTACAGGGCCCATTAGAAATTGTCTGAATGCAAGTGTTCCTATATCAACATAGAGAACTGCTGACACATGGACCAAATCCAGCCAATAGCAGGTTTTTATTTGGCCCCTTTCTACTTCCTGGATCTGGCCTGTGGATCTAGTCCCCCATCCTAAAAACACTAAGAGAGTCAGCTCAGGAGGAAGGGAAAAGAGGCAAGGGCATGAAATCAAGGACAGGAAATGGATCTATGACACAGATCCATTATCTGGACCCTCCCATCCTGAACACACCTCTTAAGCACCTCCCACTTCCAACTCCTAGGGAGACATCGGTTCTCCATGTTGAAATTTAGATAGGGAATTTGCAATACGTCTATAAGCCGCTAGAATACAATTCACTGTTCACATGATCTTACCTGTGAATTTGCCCATTCCTGTGTAAATAATCTAAGCCTTCTAAGACTTCTTTAAGAATTGTTGCTATTATTGATTCTTCAAGGACACCATTCTTGTGTTCGCCTCTATTGATAATATACTTTATTATATCCAGCATGGAGCCTAAAAATTTAAAATGCAAGTTTACAAGGAAGAGAAACGGTTTCAGAAAACTTACTATATATCAGAAAACCTGGCATTCATTAACCCATCTAGGATATTTATGCTTCTGCACTTATACCATGCTACTCTGGATCTCAATTTGAAGGTTTATATTATACTTGCAGACTTTCAGCTGAGCAGCTGGGCTACCTTTTTTTATTTATAAAAGAGCCATGTTTTTCAAATCAAAGACCATTTAAGAGAAATCTTGCTGAACCTCTAGTTGCTGTACAAGCTTAGTTGAGTTACAAATTTCATTAGTGATCTACGTTTACATGGCACTTTGCAAACAAAGTTAACACACTCCTTACCCCAGGGATTTACAATCTATGGATGCAATCTTCATTTTCCAGGAGCATTTGAGGGTTATATGAACGTAAGATGAACAATGAATTGATACACTACACTTGAGTGCAAAATCCTCATTCACAGAGGAATCGCTGCTCCCTGTAACGTGCACATGTGGCACATGCCTCTGGACATAAGGCACACTAAGGGCATCTTTAGCTGCAACAATAATCGGGTGTCAATATCCCTAAGCATGTGTTTGGCTGTTGCATGTAAACACCATAACAATTCCAACACCAATTTGAACACCATTCCATTGAGAGGACAATTTGGGCGTCTTTAGACATAACAAAGGTCAGGTGTCAAAACCCCTAAGCATTTATTTATTTTACAAATTTATATCCCGCCCCCTCCTGCAATGCAGCTCGGGGCGGCTAACAGCACCATAAAATATTAAAAATATACTTAAAATACAAATATAAAACATCATCTAAAAATATCACATAAAACAGGGCTAGAAAATAAATAAATAGATGGGTGGGGGATTAAAATCACCCCTCCCCACCCTCCCTCCCAAAGGCCTGGGCAAACAGCCAGGTCTTACAGTTCCGCCGAAATGTCAAAAGGCTTGGGGCCAGGCGAGCTTCCTCCGGAAGGGAGTTCCACAGC
>QEPC01007325.1:492094-544690 GCA_003113815.1 Sphenodon punctatus
GGGGGGGGGGGGCAGACTGGGAGGAACTGGGAGCCAGCCAGGCCTCAGCAGGCTTAAAGCAACTGGGAACTTGAGGCAGTACTGGGCTGCGGCAGCTGAACTCCAGTCCTCCTAATGCCTCCAGGGTCCAGGCATTGCAGGCAGCAAGTTTTTCTATAAGGTAAGGTGATGGTTTTATAAATATATTGTGTACTTTGTGGCCTGGGGTGCTAAAACTTGAGTCCTGAACTCCTGGGATTTTATTAAGGTGCTTTTGCTTTCTGCTTGTCCATCCTGATTCCTGGATGATTCTGCAGCTAGTGGACTTCTGCAGGGTGAGGGTGCTGCTTGCTGCTACTAGGTTCAATTTAGCACTGAGTGTCTCATGAGTCATGTCTGGGGTTTTATCGGGGAGGTGCTTTGTGACACAGCAGTGATTGGTTCTTGATTTTGGGGTTCATCAGGGTGCTTTTGTGAGTCACTGTGAGGTGGGGAAGCAGCTAGACATCTGCTTCATTACCCTGACCTGAAGTATTCTCACCCTCGCTGCGTGCGTGTGTTGTGGGGACCCCAATCCCATTCCCTGCTTCAGAAGGGACTTGTGTGGGTTTGTTGGGTTTTTAAAAAAAAAGAATTATGATTCATGGGGCCTTAAAGACTAATTCCCCCGACGCACATGCAGCAGAGGATGAGGGGGAATTAGTATTTATACCCCGTGATTCACAATTTTAAAAAACAACAAAAAACACCTGTGTTTTGGGGCTTCTTAAAAGCACGATGTGAATGCAAACTCTGTTTTGTTCCAATCCTTTAATCTGGTGTAAAAAGAACAGTGATTTTGGGGTTTCAATCTGTGTGGTTTTAATGGAACCAATCTTGCGTGGTTATTTTTAGAATGCTGCATGGCAATTCTCCTCCTCAGGATCATGAGGGTTTTACAAGGGTAGGTGCCTGTGTCTTGGGGCTTTTTTTAAAGCTCAATGTGAATGAATGCAAACTCTGTTTTGTTCCAATCCTTTAATCTGGTGTAAAAAGAACAGTGATTTTGGGGTTTCAATCTGTGTGGTTTTAATGGAACCAATCTTGCGTGGTTATTTTTAGAATGCTGCATGTCAATCCTCCTCCTCAGAGTGTTGTGTCTCTCTATTCCATCTTAATAACAACTGAAGTGGGTTGGGGTATCTTTTCCCTTGCAGGGATCAACTACAGCATTTATGGCAGGTAATGCTGTAAGTGTGCAATTTTAGGGTTGGCTCCACCTCCTGTTGGCTCTGCCTCCCATTGGGTTGGCTCCACCCAATGCCGACCCCAGCCACTGCCCCACCAGTCTCAGAAACCACCAGCTGCCACTGATTACCAGCTCCGTTTGATTATTTTAAAAAGAAAGGAGCAGGACCTTGTATGTCACCTTTCTGTCAACCAGTGTACAGAATAAGCAGACATTTATATACACAGGACATGAAGTTTCAGATCAAACTCTGGGAGCCAACATTTTTTTAAAAAAAAAAAAAAATTAGAAGTCAGTCGACAGACTTTATCCTGATATTAAACCGTTCTTGCCCCACCGCAGACCCCTGAACCAGTTATCCACCTCAGTTTACTGAGTGCCAGTAGCTGTCGGGTGCCTGCAAATTTTGTGCCCTGATATACTCTCACACACACACTTTTTATTGGTTGCTTCTTTTTGAGGATGCAATATAAAACTTTAAAAGATTCAGATAGCCCATTTGCTTATAGAGCCCCATGTCCACAAAATTATGTGCAGTGCCTGCTGTTCAGACATCTTCCAGTGCTTCACGAATATCAAGCCTCACTGTCTTCAAAGAGCTAGGCAAAAAGTAGAGTTTAAACCACTTACACAACAAACCCAGTATCAGGCTAGACGTTTTAGAAGAGACTGACTAACACTGCCCACACAAGCAGAGCAGTATTATAAGGAATAGTGTGAGACTGTACAGTGCACAATTACAAAGCTTCCCTGAATGACTGATGTCACTCACAGCCACATATAAAATACCATCTTTGCAACATGACTGAAGCATGAAACCTATGATTTTGTAAATGAGCACCTGATCCGATAACACTGCTTGTTGGAATATCCCTGGTTATGGTTTGAGAGGAAACTGAATAGGTGTTAGTTTCTTAGTTTCCATGCCCCTAAAAATAAGCAAGGTGTCTATTTTCTTAGAATTTAAGGTTGCTATTTCAAAACCAATGTCATCTACAGATTTGGTAGAGCCCTCCCTGTTGTATCCAAGAACTTCTCAATCATAGTATTTATACTCAAATCTTCTCAAGGTAGGGAGGCATTATTCCAACCCACAAGTGACTGGGCCATGGTAATACAGGAAGTCTGTGGCAGAGACAATCTGCCCCCACCCCTATTCCAAAACCATTGAGTGTTTTTACACAGATCGCACCCACGCCTCTGCTCCACCTCATACCCGCGAATGCCATCCATTTAAAAGGCAACCCACCAGATGTGCAGGTGGAACAAAGGCAGAGCCCAGTTAGCCATGCTCCAGGACAGCCTGAGCACCATCAGTGGAGTGGGCTGCCCAAACCTGGGGCACCAGCTGGAGGCAGAGCAGCAGTCCGTTTACTCAGCCGATGGCCGCTGCAGCTCCGCTCCCGGCCGATCAACACCACAGAGCTGTGGGTGGCAACCTAGAGCCGCAGCCAATCCACGCACAGCTCTATGGTGTCGGGGAGGGGTACACCACTCAGGCAGACCATGGGCCACGGCAGCGCCATATCTGTTCAAGGCAATCTTACAAGCAGGAAGACATGGGGAAGCATCCCCAGACTTGTTCCAGGGTGGAGCACCCTCAAGTCTTTTAAATAAATAAATAAATAAATAGATGTCCACCATTGCCCTATCCGCTAGACATTCCTTCCCTCTTCATTAACATTCACTGCTGGAATTATCAAATGACGACACACACAAGTTCTCCGACTGGTTGTTTTTCTGGTTGTTGTTTTTAACTCCAGTAGCTAGATTTAGTTAAAAATTTAATTATGATCCATACCCTTCAAACACTTATTCACCTAGGTTCTCCTTTTCTCACGCAGGTATGCCAAGTGAAGCAGCATTGTGGCTTCTAGAATCAGTCCTGTATTCATGTTTCTTACAACCAGCCTAGAGAATTTCAAATATTACACCCCTATGGACATTTTTCTATATTGATCTAATGAAGGAATAGGTCCCTTTGCCCAGACTGTGCTGGCAAATGACTCAATTCTTAGGGCAAACCCCAATTCCAATTATTATCCACAAGGCTGTAGACAGGCTGGAATTAGGATCTCCCAGAAAGAAAGAATTCTCATCCACAGTCCTCAGCAAGAGCTACCCTTGCACTAGTTCTTCTACTACTGAGACCGACAACAAAGTATGGGAGTGGGCATTTTATATTGGAGAGCACAGGTCTATAGGCCACCCTCCTCCCCCACCACCAAAGAAATCAGTTCAAGTCCAACGATGCTCAGGGCACGAGTCAAAATCCCATCCACCAGAATGGTGCTCTCAAAGCTAGAAGGCTTTTCATTTTAAAATATACCCATGCCTTAAACAACAGCTTCAGAAGTACACAGAAGGCATTCCTCCTTCTGAAGCCGCTTTACAATCTTTACTTCACATTATGCTGCTTAAGTACTAGGGTAATGGGTCTTTTAGGTAGAAGGGTCAAGTTGAAGTGCTCCACAAAGGCTGCAAAAAGATCTCAGCGACTCACCAACCTTAGAGAGCACTCGGAGTTTCAGGTTAGTTTACTAGGCTTTTTGTAGCCCTCATGGTTGCTCTTTAATGTAAAGAGGTCTGCTTACAGGTGCTTCACACTCCCTTGATCGATGATCCAATGGGTCATGACAAGCATTTCTGAAGTGGCTTTGTTATGGTCTACTGAATCAGAGCCAATGGTACAAGTCTATATTACATCCTTTAAAAAACAAAAATAATTTTAAAACTACACTACTCTGCTCAGTAACCCATTGCAAATGGAAATAAAATAGCACCTACTAGATTCCAAAGTCAGAAATGTCACCTCTTTAAAGGTTATTTTAGAATTACTACTCCTGCCTTGCTTCCAAAGCACATATTTTTTAAGGCAATTTGATCCCAACTCAATACACCATAGGATGAAGCACAAGTTTCTAGCTCTGTTTGTGGAAGAAGATGCCAAGAACGTGTTGCAAACTAAGCAGAAGAACAGGAAAGCCAGAGGGGAAGCAATTTAGAATTCCACTCATTCTAGTTTATCCTATTTAATTAATGGGAATAAAAATGGCATTTGAAGGGAGGCAATATACATCTTTTGCCACTAAACCCAGTCAACCCTGGATGTTTTTATTGGCAACAATTTATGTTTATTGCTTTAGACAGACACATTACACCGATTAAGGACTTGCACTAGATGGTCCAATCACACTTCTCTTGTTAGTGTATTGCTACAGGTGGATTCAGTTCTTTTAAATCAGGAGTTGAGAACCTTTCCCTTGTCAGGGGCCAGGTAGGTGTCCTCGGGGAGCATACCCCACTTACACAGAGGGCATGCCCCACAACCCAGCAGCATTCCTTCCACAACCATCTGGCGGCCCACAAAGCGCAGACGGTAGACCGAAGCATCCAGGGACTGGAAAATGGGTGCCTGCAGGCTGGAGGTTCCTTGTCCCTATTTTTAGTATATACCTTAATTTCTGTATTGGTGCTCAACAGCCCTCCACATACACCTCACCAAATTTTACTTACCAGCAATTCATCCATACTTGTTTGGCATTTTTCTAGGTTGATTCTCTTTATTGCTACTCTTTCTTGCCTGGGTTTGCATAGTGCTGCCTGGACCACAGCTGTAGCACCACTGCCTGAAACAGAGAAAGAATGGGAACACTTTTGTAATGATATTATTATGTATTTATATAGCGCCAGCAATGTACCTGATGCATCAATTATAGACAGGTCCCTGCCCAAGCAGGCTTGCAATCTAAGAGAGACAAGGGAGGGGAGACCAAGAGAAAGAGCCAGAAATACTTCCACAAAGTTGCAGGTGCTGAGCTTAGTTACAGGGAGAAGAACCACCACTTAAGTTGCAGAGGAGGTCAATGGGACAAGGAGCTAAGGAAAGATCCAGGAACGTAACTAGGAATCAGGAGGCTCTGGCCCTACTCCAACAGCAACCCCCACCAAGCGTAGGTAGGTAGGGTGCTTTCACTTTCACACACCCTACTGGAGCAACTGCATCCTCTGCTTCTCCCTTCCAACTCTCCCTTAACATATTTCTGATTGCTACCCAGAAACAAATTTACAATACCATGGGCATTTAAGTGTCCTATACATTTTTATTGAATTTATTTATTTATTAAACATTCAGTAGCAAGGACGTCTGCTAAAAGTAACCTACCCATATTCCAGAAGGGTATGGTTCTTTGGTGGGAAGGGGCTTCTTTTGAAAGATTTTTTTTTTTTAATTGTTAGATTTGAATCTGTTTGACTATCTCCCCAGAATTCATCTTGCCATGTAAAAAATGTTTAGACCATGCAGTCGCATTTAAACTCAACAAAAAATAATAAAAAGGGAACATGGGCCAAGCCTGGAATTTAGACAACAAAGCTTTTCGATCCACTTTGCAGCAATTTTTACAATCATCATCTCTGTCCTGTCCACTGTTCCGGATCAATCTGCACTTATTGGGCTTTTGTCCATGTTATAACAACGTCTGCCTCTTCACCGTGCATGTCAAAATTCTCTGTAGTTTAATTGGCATTGCTGCCTGCTGAATATAACATGGAAACCCGCAGGGGACATGGGCAGCCTTTTGCTATAGGAGATGGGAGATGTAGGAGGCTTGGAATAGTCACAGAGAAAGAGTAATTAAGCAAAGATTTCTAAGAGACACTGGGGAGCAGAAGAAAGCAATTTACTTGATTTAAACTGAGTTGGAAATAGCTACTTCTATCCCTCAGATATGGCAAAACTATTGGACAGTGTTCCTACAGTACATCATGGTTGTTCAATTATTATTATTATTATTTAGGTAGGTTTACGGATTTAAAATAGGACATTACTTTGTGGGGCAAAATGGTAGGCTTGGATAAGTTTGATTAAATTAAATCTGCACATGTGTGTGTTTGGGACCAAAAAGGGCAAGGTCAGGAAAAAACAAGGGGAGCTGGGTAGGTGTCAGACACACATCTTTCTCGATATCTCCTATTCGTTTTTGGGACGGGTAGGGCCGATTCTCCTTCCTGACCAGGAAGCTAAGAGGGCAGCAGCCCTCCCCTTTCCAAGGCCCTTGACAGTGTCTGAACCACCATCAGTTGCGGCTCTGCTCTGGAGACATAAGAGGGGATGGGGCTTACAAGTGGCCTATCAGAGATGACTTTAGTCCCACTCACTTCCTCCCACCCAGTCTGCAAGGGAAAGGGGGCAAGAGTGAGTTAAGCTGCCTGTGTGGGGCAAATCACTGGGGTTCACAGGAGCAGGCTCTCTGGGCCATATGTGGCCCTCAACTGGTCTTTTTTGTGGTACACTGCAGTACAGTAATAAGGGATGGTAGGAGAACCCATTTTAGGAGGGTGTTGCCAGAAAGTCACAGAACAGTCGTCCCCCCTTTATGAACATCCCTGGTGCTTTTGCCGTAGAGTAGAAATCCCAGGAAGATTACATCATATACATAAGCTAGCCAACATAAAAATGGAATCTTGCTCCAATGCCAAGTTTACACATTTCTCAGTCTCCTGCGATCACAATGAGTCTGACACAGCATACAGCCTTGAGCATTCCCAAACATAGCATTTAGCTCATTCACTGAATAAATTGAAATCCTCCAGGACAAGTACTAAACGTTTCCCTACTTTTAGAAATATATAATATGGATTTCAAGCAACATATTCCAACTGACTAGCTTGTTGATTCAAAGTTTGCTCTCTCATACATTAGGTTTCTATTTCAGTTTTAAAATTGGCATATCCTAGGAGAATACAAGTTGGGAACAAAGGCGTTTTTGTCATAAGGCTCCACAAACATGGATTTTGTTACCAGTCAACTTTGGAACAATTGAGAGTTTCTCTCCCCAATCTGAAAACAGGACTGACAAAATACCTCATGACTGTAAGTTATTGTTTCTGCTTTAATTGACGTTTGTTCACTTATTTAGAAGCAGTGTTTATTTGGATGTGTTTTGTTCACCCCAATCACGTTTAAAAACAAAGCTTTCAGCTCAGCATATCTGCTTGGTTACAAAGTATTTATTTTATTTATTTAAAATAGATTAAAAATTGTATCCCGTTCTTCCCCGAAAGCTCAGGGCGGTTCACAATGGCAAAACCACAAAATAATAAAAATATAAAATATAATAAAAACTCTTAGCCTCACCCTCACCCCAGAAAAGAGTGAGGGTACCCCAATCTCTATCCCTTGCCCCCGTCTGCCAAAAGCTCTGCTAAACAAAAAGGTTTTACACCACCTCCGGAATATGCTCACGCTCGGGTGGACCTCCAAAGGAAGAGAGTTCTAAAGTACAGGGGCAGCAACTGAGAACGCCTCTCTGCAGGCCCTTGTTGTGCCGACAAAATTAGCTGCTGGTGCCCGCAAGAGGGACTCCCCGCCAACCCAGGAAAGACAGTCTTTCATATGTGTGGGGCCCAAGCCATTCAGGGCTTTAAAAGGTCAAAAACAGCACCTTGAATTGTGCCCGGAAAGCTACAGAAAGCCAGAGCAGACTATAGAGCACAGGTATAATGTGCCAACGGTGACCCACCCCAGAAAGTCCACCACATTCGGCACCAGCTGCAGCTTCTGAACAGTCACCAAGGATAGCCCCACGTAAAGCACAGTGCAGTAGTCTAGCCTCAAGGTAATGAAAGCATGGATGATGGTGGCCAGATCGGAGTCAGAAAGAAAAGGTTGCAGCCTTCTAATCAGATGGAGTTACTGAAATGCACTCCTGGCCACTGCTGCAACCTGCTAATCCAGGCGCAGCAGAGGTTCCAGAAACACACCAAGGCTGCGAACTTAACTAGAGGGAGATGGACCCCCTCAATAACAGGGGTCCCACTCTCCTCCAAATCACAAGATTGGCCAACCATCATCACTTCAGTCTTGTCTGGATTCAGCTTCAAAAGGCTCGCCTCATACAGTCCCCAGCAGCAGCCAGGGACCAAGAAAGCACCAAGACTGCAAGACCCAGATCGGATGAAAAGAGAGATAGAGCTAGGTGTCATCACCATAGTGATGACGCCTCAGTAAAAAAATCTCCTGATGATTTGGCCAAGCAGCTTCAGATGCACACTGAACAAGAGGGAAGACAAAATGGAACCCTGCAGGACACCTCAAGGGAGGTCCTGAGAGGACGACAAGCAATCCTCCACACCCGCTGGGTCCTCCCCAATAGGAACGAACGGAACCACTCAAGAGCAATCCCGCACACCGCTGCCAGATACTACAGACGTGTCAACACCACCTCATAATCAACCGTATCGAAAGCCGCTGAAATGTCTAACGTAACAGGGTGTAATTCCCTCTGTCATTCTCCAGGCATAGATCATCAACCAAGGCCACAAGTGAAGTCTCCATGCTATGCCCCACACAAAAAACTGACTGAAATGGGTCCAGGAATCCAAAGTATCGAGAAGAGCCTGAAGCTGCCACGCAACCACCTGTTCAATCACTTTTCCTAAAAAGGGACGGTTAGAGACAGGGCAGCTGCTAGGTGAGATGGCTTCCTTAAGCAAGGGCTGGACCACCTTAAGTTTAAGGGCATCTAACAACCTACCCTCCCAGAGCAAAGCATTGTCAATCCCATCCAGTTAATGCCTCCGTGTCTCCCAGCTGACTTTCACCAGCTAGGATGGGCAAGGATCTAATTCACAACTGGTTCCCTGTACTGCTCCAAGCAGTATCAGATCCTTTGTATCTGAGTGACACTAACTGAAACTGATCCAACCAAATGGGACACAGCTGAGCTTCCACAGCCTTAAACTCCGACTCTGTAGTCAAATTAGGTGCATCCAAGTCATGGGGAAAATGAGCGATTCTATCTGCAGAGTAGTTAATAAAAGCGTCACAGTGGGCAGTAGATGACTCAGGGTCATGGCGAAGACAAACCAGATTAATCAGGCCATTCACCATCCAAAAAAGCACCACAGGATGAGATTTTACAGATGCTATAATAACAAAGAAAGCTTTCTTCACCGCCATCACAGTCATGACATAGTCCTTTAAAAATTATCTCTATGTCCTCCTGCTTCAACCGCCTCAGGTCCTCCATATACCAGAGGGACCTATGCTGTTGCAGCGGTGGGAGAGGACACCTGGGTACAACCATCTCAATAACCCTAGCCAAGATGTCATTCCATAGAACAACCAAATCCGAGTAGTCATCCGGGTTAGCGTATACTCCCCAGAGAATTCTGTAAACCAATGGGATCCATATGTCTCCGGGGGCGGACCAACCTAACTGGTCCACCACCACAACAGCATAGGAGGGTGTGTCACCGGGGGGGGGGGGAAGAACACGAAGGGGGTTTCACACACTCTTCTCATACGCTGGGTGTCTTTAACAGCGGCTCTCTCAGCGTGGCAACAGCGGGGTGTTTCTATGCCCGTCAGGATAGTGTGTTGGCCGTTACCTCTAATGAAAGAGAACAGGCCGCTATCATCATAGGGCGCCTGGATTGAGAGAGCCCGCTTGACACCCCCACACTCCCTAGGACACACACTCAGGAGACAAAGGACGGGTTGGAGCAAACGGCGGTGAGAAGTCCGTGAGGGAGAAGGGGCCCGTACCCAGAGTTGCAAGGGAGGAGACAGGGTCACGCATACACAGTGCTCCCCAGGGTGGGGACCTACCCCGGGCCTGGGGTGGAAGGGAAGGGGACTCCCACACCTCTCACACTCACCACGCACCCTGCACTCGCTTCAGGCACACCAGGGAAAATTCAATGAAGGAATTCACGCAGTCTGAAGGTTCCAGGAGGGTTCTAGTCAGCAAGCTCTTGCACTCTCCACACTCTTCGCTCAAGCACAAGGGGGCCGGTTTCTAACAATCACCAGCGTCGCTCTAACTGCGGCGCTGGTTTTTATACATCAGGCCCCGCCCCCGTGCGTGCCCGCAGACGCTCTGAGCGTCGCGGCAACGACGGGGGCGTGGCTAAGGGCGTGCCCTGCTCTGCAGGGGGAATCCTTAGAACGGCCTCTGGGGGCGTGGCCCTGGCCTCTGCGTCGGCGGCTGGTGCGCCGCTTGTGAGGGGCGAGTCCCGCAGCCCGTCCTGCGCCCCTGTACTCTGGGAGCCCTGCTGGGCTGGGGCACGCCGCGGCAGGCAGCGGCGGCGGCTGACAATGTGGGGATCTGGGCCTTCAAAAAGGTAGTGGGTCTGACCATGACTATGGTGTTATAATGCCACCCCCAACAATCAGAACCCCTGTCTCCAGGCCAGTGCAAAACATGAAATCCAACATGTGTCCCACCTCATGTGTTGGGCCAGATATGATCTGGGATAGACTCATGGAGGCCATGAAGTCCCACTCTGTCCCCCAAAAGGTAAGATGAAGCTGACCTTTCAGAAAAATTGTAACAAGAAAAATGTAAAACTTTACAAATATTTCAAACACTTGTATCATCCTCCAAATTATAGGGCTGTTAGAACTGCTGCATAACTATATTAAAATTATGAATATTCTTTCATTATAGAAAAATTGAGATTATTTTTCTCATCACTGTGAAATTTGGGAGGATCACTTGGGTGGAGGGTACAAGTTGTCCAAATGTCAGGCAAATCAGGCGAAAAACAAGAAAGTTACAGATGTTTTAATTTTTAAGGCAGATTGACGTTTTCTCCCCTAAGCAACTTTTTTTTTTTTCAGATGGTGCCTTAGTTCTGGAAGCCGTATTAAGGAATCTAGTAATGCACAAAAAAAATCAAGCATGGCCATAATGGATTTTGTGTTTTTGAAAAACCATTGTAGTCAAAAACCATTTGAAGTTCTGATGTTCTGAAGTGCCCATTTTGGCAAATGGGAAGAGTTGAGAGTTTCTTTATTCCATAATTTACATGCAGATGACCATTGCTGAACCACTGTGAGCAGACTAATTGACGGGTCATTGCTGTATCTGTAAGCATTGCTGTAGGATTGTGAAAAGGCTTCACCGATGGCTCATGACTGTACATACCAGAAGAGACTTTTGCAGGGCCACTCCCCAGTAGGTTAAATTGACACGCCACAAGGAATGCCGATTGGAAAAAATGGGGAGTAGGGAATGCCAATAGCCCTTAATGTTCAGTTAACCAATGAAATGGCAGATGCTTATCAGAAACCAAGGGAGTGGGGAAGGAACTTAAATTCCAAAGAAGAGGGGTGGGAATTAAAAAAGGGCCACAAGGGTAAAAGAGTGAGGAAGTCACAACGATGAAATAAAAACCACAGGTAAGGGGAGCCAAGTGGAATGACAGGAAGGAGGCCATTTGATGTACCTGGAATTATGTGAGGATTGTGCAAAATGACGAATACAAGGCCACCAAGAGAGGCTGGAATCATGGGTGTCTTGGTGGAATTGACAGGTAGGACGACAGTGGAAGCAGCTGGAGTGACAAGGGGCTGGGTGCAAGAATGGGCAGGCAGCTATTTGGAACAACTGGAATCAGTGGAATGCTGGGTAGGAAGGCTCCAGGAAGAGCTGAAATGGAAGAGAACAACAGGCATGAGGCTATCAGGAGCAAGTGAAATGACAGGTGGAATGATGGGTACAAGCCAATCAGGAGTGGCTGAAATAACGGGGGCAGAGTGGGATAATGGGTATGAGGCCATCAAGAGCAGATGAAATGATGAAGAGTCGAGGGAAGGACACTGGGAGCAGCTGGAGTGATGAGGGTCTGGGTGGAACGATGCATACAAGGACATCGGGAGCAGACAGAATTGTGGGAGGCTGAGTGGAATGATGATCACGAGGACACGAAGCAGCTGGAATGACAAAGGGCTGAGGGTCATGATAGGTAAGAGGTCACCAGGAGCAACTGGAATCAGGAAGGGCAGAGTAGAATGATAGGTAGAAGATCTCTAAGAGTGGCTGAAATGATGGAGGATCGGGTAGAATGACCGATACAAGGTCATCAGGAGGAACTAAAACAAATGAGCTGTTGGGATGACAGGTAAGAGCGCACTGTGAGCATCTGAGATGATGAGGGAACTGGGTAGAATGATACATGACTGGCAACTGGGAGTGGCTGGAATGAGGGGTCTGGGTGGAATGACAGCTACGCATCCACCTGGAATGAAATGTAAGAGGCAATCAGACGTAGCGCAAATGATGCAGGGGCTGGGTGGAATGACAGGTACGAGGTCATCAGGAGCAGCTGAAATGACAGGGGGCTAGGTGGACGCTTGGGAGCGGCTGGAATGATGAAGCGGCTGGAGGTATGAAGGGCTGGGTGAAATGAAGGGCAGACGGACACCAGAAGCAGCTAGAATGATGAGAAGCTGGGTGAAATGGGAGGTGGAAGGACCCATCCTGCCTCTTTTCATTTCCTCTCTGTGGCTGCTTCACTTTTTTCCCCTCGGTCGTGTGAAGGGATAAAGTGAAGAGAGAGAAAGATTGCGGCTGTAAGAGAAATGCTCCAATGAGGAGGGATCTGCAAAGCAGTATCGCCCTACAAACCCTCCTGACCCTGCTGATGAAATTGGCACGGTAGCTCCCAGGTGTTTAAAAAACAAAACAAAAACACTGTTGCAACTGACGAAGTTTGGGCTGAAAGAGAAATTCGAGCTTGACTGGCAACTAGCCAGCAAGTTGGTACTGCAGCAGCTGCAGGAATTTAGTACATTTCCCTTTCAAAAATTAAAGAAATTCTTAGATTAAAAAAACTCTTCGGTTTAAAAGAGGAGTTACGGCTCTTACAAATACAGCCATCCTACAAAAAGCATGAAAATTTAAGTTAAGACTCCCACCTTAACTTGCGCGCCATACAAGCAGTAAAGATTGTGTACAGTCTTGCATACTGTGCTCACTTACAACTTAAGCTCTCTATGCACCCACACTTTGCCTTCGTCTCTGCAGCCTGGGGGTTAACACTGAAGCTGGGGAGAGCAGAGGCCCTGCTTTCCCTATATGCTTTCATTTGGGTTGGGGATAAACAGGAAGAATATGGACAGTAAGGGTAACTCACAGTTTACATCCAGATCATAACAATCAGGGTCAGACTTGATTAAATACTGGGACTGGAAAGACTAACGAGGCAAGGCTGACCTTGCTTTTTCCTACCTTGATGATGTCCCTAGTCTATAAGATGAAGTCTGTGATGTGACTGCATAATATCTGAGTAATAGTTCTCTACAAAGATGCGTTCACCTATGCAGTGAGCAAATGCGCCTGAGAAAAGGGCTTAGTCTATGAACGAGGGAGAAACCGTGGCCATAGTGAAAACGGAGATCCAGTACATAACATTGGGGGCAGGGAAGTTTGCTGTTCCAGTTTCAATGTTGCCCCCAACCTGTAGACGAAGAGGAGTGGGTCTGAAAGGCCATCGCAAAATGTGGGTTCATGGAGCTTAAGTTGTAAGCAAGCACAACATGCAAGAATGTACGTCTTTACTGCTTACATGGCATGCAAGTGAAGACAGGAGCCTTAATGTACAATTCTGGAGCATGACTGAATTTGTAAGAGTCCTAACATCATCTTAAACTGAAGGTTTTTTTAATCTAAGTTATTATTAAAAGCCCCAACCAAGGGGGCGGGGGATCTACTATATACACAAGCCAGGATTCCTAGATTCTACCCAAGGTCCTTGTGTCAAGCGATCTCTAAAATACTGTATATACTTGTGTCACTTCAGCAATTCATGGCAGAGTGAGGAATATTTCCCCCAGGGGCCATACTGAAAATGAATGCAAGCTCCAAAGGTCACACAAAAGAAGGGACGTTTAAGAGGTGCGTTCGGGAAAAGGAAGGTCCAGATCATGGATCTGTGCCATAGATCTGTCCCCTCTCCTTGCATGCATGCTCTCCACTCGGATCCTTTCCCCTGATCTCAACCCTTCATGCTTTGGGTAGGAACTAGGGACGAGATCCAAGAACTGGAAATGGGGTGACTAGACAAGGGACGCATTTGGCTCCTGGACCCGAGATGCCCTATTCCTGATTTATAGCAAAGATATAGGAATTAAGATGAAGTTGGTCCAATAACAGTTGCGGGGGAGGGGAGGGGAAGAGGGGGAAAGACGACGGCGATGATGAGGCGGACAACAATGATAGCGATGACGACAATGGAGAACACACCCACTCACTCTCAACTTTTTCAAATAAAATTTTGTTGGGATCTTCAAAGAGTTTGTTTCTAACCTTGTTAAATATGCCTCTAAAATGCTACTATATTCCTCCATGCTGTCGTTTCACTGCAACCTACTTGAACATTTCATTCTAACCTTTTTAGTCTTCAGCTTCCTATTTCAAGAGGCTGAATTGTCTAGCAGTTTCAAAATTGTGTGCACTTCCTCGAAATAGCCCTGCAAAGTGGCTTGCCTCCATTCTTCTTCAATTCAGCAATTACCAGCATCTCCAAAAGTTGGCTTTGGTAAAATTCAAATGTCATCATGCCTGTTTGAGCCCTGTTGCAAACCAAATCACTGATTCTGCCATGGTTTGCATCAGTGGTCCCAAAATGCTGGACTGTAGGGACTTCGTTATAAGCCCATTATGCCAGACACCCACAAAAGACATGCAAGTATAAACAGTGCCCCAATCTGTAGACAGTATGACCCCTTCATGGGTTATGATCCACAGACTGAGACCAGAGCTCTAAGCTTACGTGTTTTTTGTCTGTTAACCGTTAACAAGAGAAAAGAAGACGTGCCATACCAGGCTGGACTAGCAGTGCATCTAGCCCAACATCATGTCTCCAACAGTGGCCAGCTCTGGCAACTCAAGAGAAGTGCATATACAGGTTGTGGAGGTGTGACCCATCTCCTGCTAACCACTCTCAACTACTGGTAGTCAGGGGTTTAAGCCCCAACTAAGTAGGAATTTATGGCTCTATCCTCTAAAGCTGTGTCTAATTTCCTTTTGACACTAGTTCTGCTGCCAGCTATCACAGCCTCCTCTGGCAACGAGTTCCATGACTTTATTGTCTGCTGCATTAAAAAATACTTCCTTTGTTTTAAACTTGCTGCCATTTAACTTCAGAGAGCGTCCCTTTGTTCTCTTATTGTGAGAAAGGCCAAACAGTTCCCTATTTATTTTCTCCATTCCACTCATGATTTTATACACTTCAATCATATCACCTTTAATCGTCTCTTTTCCAAGCTAAAGAAGTCCCAACCTGTTGAGTGTCTCCTCATATGGAAGTCGATCCATCCCTTCTCTTATCCTTGTTGCCCTTCTCTGAACCTTTTCCAATTCTATTATATCTTTCTTGAGATGGGGTGACCAGAACTGCACACAATGGGTATTTTCAGATGTTACAAGAGCACAGTGAACCCCCGTCAATACCCACATGGGGTCAGTGTCCTGAATGTCTGTTTGGCGGCCACCAGATGCTCACCACGGTCAATTCCCACATGGGGTCAATTTCAACCACACTTCCGGGGCTCCCCGATGAACAATCCCCAAAACTTTGTACAAAGAGATCCCTGGCAGGAACAAACAAAAAGTCACATCTGGCCGGTGACCACGGCCCGGAATCCCCGGCAGGATTCCGGGCCGTGGTCAAATTGGGCAGGCGCTGCGTCCGCATTGGCCACGGCACCCGCCCATCTCCCCAGAAGGCGGGTGGTGGGGGAGCATGGTGGGGTGGGGCCATGCGGCTGCACGTTGCACCGCACGGTCCCACCCCCTCCCTGATTCCCCGCCAGGATCAGCCAGCACGTCTGTTGGACGTGCCAGAGTGATCCCGGCGGGGAATCATGTGGGTGATTCCGGAACGGGGCGAATGCCGCCCCATCTCGTCTGAAATTACCCACTGTTCAAGGTAGGGTTGTACCAAAGATTTATAAAGTGGCATATTTTTCCTTTTATTTTCTATTCCTTTCGCAATAATGCCTACCCTAGTATTGTTTGCCCTTTTAATTGCTTCTGCACACTGAGCCGATGTCTTCCAGGAATTATCCACAAAGACTCCAAGATCCTTCTCCTGAGTGGTTTCACCCAGATTTGAACCTAGTATTGTGTACATACAGCAAGGATTTTTTTTCCCATCTGCGCATCATCTTGCACTTAACATTGAATTTCATTTACCATTTTATTGCCCATTCACCTAAGTCATGCAAGATCCCTCTGTAGTTCCTCAGAGTCTGCCTGGGTCATAACTACCTTGAATAATTTGATGTCATCTGTAAATTTACCCCTTTTCCCAGATCATTAAGCAGTTAAACAGTGCTAGTCCAACACTGACCCTTGAGGCACCCCACTATCTACCTCTCTTCAGCTTGAAAAATAACCATTTAGTCCTACCCTTTGTTTCTTATCTTTTAACCAGCTACCAACCCATGACAGGACTCTTCCTCTTATCCCACGACTACTTAATTTGCTCAGGAGTCCCTGGTGAGGGACCTTGTCAAATGCTTTCTGAAAATCCAAATATACTAGATCAACCAGATCACCCCTATCCATGTGCCTGTTGACATTTGCATAAAATTCTAGTAGATTAGCGAGGCATGACTTCCCTTTGCTAAAACCATGCTGCTTTTTACCAAATAATGCTTGTCAGTATTCCAAATAAATCTGCTTTAACAATGGTCTCCACTAATTTGCCTGGTACTGATGTCAGGATTACTGGTCTGAAGTTTTCAGGGTCACCTTTGGAGCCCTTCTTAAAAATTGGTTTTACATTAGCAAACCTCCAATCTTCTGGCATAGAGGAGGATTTTAGCGATAAGTTACATATTACTGATAGCAGTTCAGCAATTTCAAATTTGAGTTCTTTCAGTCCCCTTGATACCATCTGGCCCCGGTGATTTGCTACTGTTTAAATTGCCGATGTACAATACCACCTTCTGCTAATTTCAGAAAATTCCTGATTCATCACCAACAAAACACGGTTCTGGCGTAGTTATCTCCCCAACAACCTCCCCAGTAAAAACTGATGCAAAGAACCGATTTAGCTTCTCAGCAATGACCTTGTCCTCTTTGACCGCCCCCTTTTTCCCCTGATCATCTACCAGACCAACTACCTCTCTAGCAGGTTTCCAGGTGCTGACGTACTAGAAAAAGGTTTTGGTATTAGATTTTGTATCCTTCACAAGTTGTTCCACAACTTGGACTCTTGGCCTGCCATATAATGGTTTTAGACTCTCTCTGCCAATAGGCTCGATCCCAAACCCCTGCATGCACGGCTTATGTGCACAAGACATAGTCCTGCCTGCATGGATGTGCATGCAATCTGCATGCAGCCTGTACGCAAGATGTACATGTTCTGTTTGTGCGGCACATGGGGTTTGGGATCGAGCCAATCAGCTATGGCTTATTCTCATTTAACTCATTTATGAAGGCATTTTCTATTTATGAAAGACATCTTTTTGGCTCCTATAGTTTCCTTAATTTTACCATTCAGCTATGCAAACCTTTGTTTGGTTCTCTTCCTGCCTTTTTTTTTAAAATTTGTGGTATACATTTAATCTGGGCGTCTAAGACAGTAGTTTTCAACAGCCTGCATGCCTCTTGCAGACCTCTGACCCTAATGATTTTCCCTTGGAAGAAGTAACGGAACAATTTGAAATGAGATTTTAACCCAGAGGTGGTAAATTATATTTTAACTGGGTGCAAAGACCTTTTGAGAATTAAGTCCTTCCATGTTGGTAAGGCGTAAGGTGTCATGGTGATTGGCTTCCTGCTTCTTTCCTTTTCTTAACTGTGTTTGTGTATTTTAAAATTCCTGGATGAAATTACAATTGGTAATGGTGATTTACGCCATGTTTTGTATAATTCTAATAATTATGGATTTGAACTTGTTATGGCCACTGGCTAAACAATAAATGGTTTATGATACGACTTTCCCTTTTAGTTTCTTAACTAGCTACCTCATCTTTGCATAGCTCCCCTTCTTGAAGTTAAACACCCTTGTGGCAGACTCTGTCCTAATAGCACGCTGAGACTAATTATATCGTGATTACTATTAGCAAGTGGTTCTGCCACTATTACTCCCTTCACTAGGCCCTCTTCTCTGGTTAGAACAAGATCTAAAATAGCTTCTCCTCTTATGGATTCCAAGACAAGCTGATTCAGGAAGCAATCATTTATGGTGTCTATGAACATGGTTTCTGAAAATCCCATTATTATTACACTGTCTAATTTTGTGCCTGCCCGCCCACTCCCCTTAGCATTCAGTGTCATCAGCAGCATCCTGGTCAGAGGGTCGATAATATAGCCCTATAATCTGGTTTCCATTTAAACAAGAAATTTCTATCCATAGCGATTCTAGGGGAGAGTTTGTCATTCATCATTTTTATTATGTTTGATGCAATGCTGTTTAACATACAGGGCTAACTCCACCCCCAATATGATTAACTCAGTCATTTCTATATATTTTGTGTCCTGGTATCAGTGTTCCATTGAACAGACTCCAATAGGAATTTGCCAAGCATGGGCTTACCAGAAGTGCAGTTACTGCACTCACACACCTCTGATCATCTGCATATATAAATAGCAAGGAAATTTTATTCCTTGCTTAATCTTGCAAAATCTGGAGCTTTTTTTAAAGCCTCAACTTCTACAGCTATGATTATCAGCTCTCATCTTAAAAGGAGGGGAACAAGTTTCTAGCCTTCCTGGCTGCAGAGAAAACCTTTTGATTGAAACTTGGTTCACCCTTTCTGCTAAAAAAAATAAAAAAATAAAAGCTTCTCAAGCTAGAGAGCAGGTCCCCCAAAGTGTGGAGAACATGGAAAGTACTGGGAGGGGGGATGAAAGAATGAACACCGTGGATAGACACCTAGTATAGCTGTACCTCTGCTTCGCAAATTAAGTGAAGAATGGAATACAGACCCTACCCATAACTTTTTTAGTCTATAAACCTCTTCAGCTTTTGGCTTTTAAATGTGTACGCACTTTCATTCTTTTGGGTGGGCTCATTTAAACCCTTTCACAAACAATGAAATAATATTAATTGCCGCTAGTTATTCCCAAAATATAAATTTGATTACAATTGCCAAGCTCCTGGGAACAAAGGGTGTTTTTAGACAAGCACATTCCATCTATTATGCACCCATTATGCATGTTGCAGGGCCACATTAGCGCCCTATGCAACCCTGCAACATGCATGATGGGTGGGAGGCACTTGTCTAAAAACACCCGAAGACGGGTTCCAAATCTCCCACACACAGAAACACAAAAAATGGTCTCACAAGTTTGGCACATCCGGTTCCCTGATGGCTTATACCATCACCACAAAACTCACTACCCTACAATAAATACTTACATTTAGACTGTTATTGCAGCATCAACCATACATTCATTTTACTATCTTATCTTAAGGGTGTTTGAAACAATTAGCCTGCTGGAGTCTGTGTTTGGTCCGTGCAGTCCCCACTCACGTATTTTAGCATTTAGAACTATTAAGCGGCCAGCTCCGTGCCTACATTTCATGTGCTTGCAGCAGCCACCAAAGGTGGCGCTATTTATTTATTCCAACTTCTATCCTGCTCTTCCCTCACGGCTCAGGACAGCTTACAAAAGATATTTTAAAACAAAAAAATAAAATAAAAGGACCCCTAGACCCCAATAAAAACTCCCACCCACATCTCAAATACATCAGCCACTACCCAAGCCAAAAACCCAAGCAGCCCCTATCCCCACTCACAAAATGCTTTCTCAAATAAAAAAAGCTTTACGCTGCCTCGGGAAGATTCTTAGGCCACTTTCAGACATTCCCCCTCCTGCCCCCCTCCCCCCCCCATGTTCTGGTTACAGGGGGAAATGTGCAGCCAGAATATGCGCAGGCATCAGTCAGTCTGAAAGCTCCACCCCCCGCAGCCAGAATATACGCGGGGGGGGGGGAAATGTCTGCAAGTGGCCTTAGGCTCGGGTTCAAGTGAACCTCCTGGGGAAGGGAGTTCCACAAAACTGGGGCAGCAACCAAGAACGCCCTTCTGTGTGCCCCCATCCCATTGACAAAGAGGGTGCTCCTATCTGACCGTAGAGGCCACAATAGGACATGGTAGGACAGGCAGACTGGCAGAATTTCAGTTATATGGAACCCAAACCATTCAGGGCTTTAAAAAAGTCAAAGTCAGCACCCTTAATTGTGCCCAGAAAGCTGTAAAGTAGCCAGTGCAGACTTCAGAGCACGAGGTAACGTGCTCCCGAAGACTCATCCCTGAAAGGAGTCAAGCTGCCACATTCTGCACCAGCTGTAGCTTCCAACCGTCATCAAGGGCAGCCACATGTAGAGTGTATTGCAGTAATCTAGCCTCAAGGTGATGAAAGCATGGATGACAGCGGCCAGTTCAGAGTCAGAAAGAAAAGGCCGCAGTCATCTCCACCAGATGGAGTTGATGAAAAGGGCTCCTGGCCACCTGCTCCACCTGAAACCAATCCAAACAACAGGACCAGACTGAGCTTCCATAACCCCAAACTTTGACCCTGCAATTGAAAAGGCAGCAACCAAGTCATGGTGAATACGAGTGTTTGTATCTGCAAAGTAATTAATGTCACAGCAGGCATTTTTTATTTATTTATTTAGTCAGTTTATATACCGCCCCTCCTGAGAACAGCTCAGGGCAGCTAACAATTTCAAAAACATAAAATACAATTATAAAAATATATTAAAACACTCATAAAATCACAACAATAAAACAGGCTAGGGTAATACTAAAAATACAATAAATAAGGGTGATGGGAGATAAAAAAAAAACTAACCCACCCTCCTCAAAGGCCTGGGCGAAGAGCCAGGTCTTACAAATTCACCAGAATGTTAAAAGGCTTGGGGCCAGGCGAGCTTCCTCTGGGAGGGAATGCCAAAGGCATGGCACAGCCATCGAGAATGCCCTCTCCATTGTGGGCCCCCACTTAATACGGGGAACCTCCAAGAAGGCACCCCCGGCAGACTCTGGGGCACCACTCTGGGGCATGGATGGTGAGGCAGTCCCTGAGGTACGAGGGGCCCAGACCGTGAAGGGCCTTGGATTAACACCAATACCTTGAACCTGGCTCGGCACGCTATTGGAAGCCAGAGCAGAGTCCGGAGCACAGGTTTTATGTGCTCCCGACGGCCCGTCCTTGACAGGAGACTGGCCGCCGCATTCTGCACTAGCTGCAGCCTCTGAACCAGGAACAAGGGCAGCCCCATGTACAGCGCGTTGCAGTAGTCCAGCCTCGAGGCTGACGAAGGCATGGATGAGAGAGGCCAGGTTCGGGACGGAGACATTAGAGGACTTCCATTTCCTGGCAGAGACAGGCGGGGTTAACCAGGCCCCTCACCACCTGGAACAGCTCCACTGGATGAAACTTTGCAGATGTTATGATAGCAGAGAAGAATGTTTTTGAAAGTAGTGAAGAAAGCGGTCTATGCCACAATCTCTCAGCTTCAGCACAAGTCGAGTGCCACCTGTATAAACCACCTAACCTCTCACTTCAGATGCCTCCTCAGGTCCTCTATACCAGGGGAAACTGTGCTGACAAAGCAGTGGAAGCGGACGACTGGGTGCAACCGTGTCGATAGACACGATCAAGGTATCATTCCACAACGCAACCAGGTCATCAGCAGAGTAGCCTTCAAGGTCAGTGGGTATATCCCCAATAGAGTTCTGGAAACCATCAGTCTCTGGGACAGACCATCCTAGCCAGTCCACCACCCTGATGAGGGCACAGGAGGGCCCTGGAATCTGGGCCTTCAGAAGGTAATGATCCAACCACGATACTACTACTGAGAAGCTACTTAGTGCTTTACGTCTCCCCAGACCTGAAGGAAAGGGGGTGTAATAGGACCACTTTCCCAGCTCCAATTCAGTACTCTGCGTTTAATTAAAACACACACCACCTGTGTCCTCCCAGTACTTTATCAGGCGAGCCGTCTCTCAGTTCCCAGCTGGACACTACTGCTGAGCACCTCCTTCTCTGGACGGTTGCAGCTTTCATTTTGGGCCCCCAATCCTTTTCCTCTCTGCCAGGATCCAGCTGGAGGCTACGGGCCCCTAGCCACACTCTAGCTTTCACCTTGGGACCCAATCTCATTCTTCTCAGCCCCATATCAACAATTTCCTCTGCTGTTCCTTGGCTCCAGTATTTACATTCAAGCTGGGATTGGGGTCCTGAGATGACAGCTGCAGCCACCAGCGAAGGAGGCACTCAGCAGTGGAGTTCAAGCTGGGAGCCGAGAGAGCTCACCTGATAAAGGTACTGAGCAGACACGGGGAGTTTATTAGGGAAGAGTGCTAACACCAAGGCCAGGGGAGTGACTCTAAACACCGACCATCCCCCACCCCCCTTTCCATCAGAGGACATGCTCTTCTCTTGCAGCTGCTTCACAGATGATGTTAACATCTGGCAGGGGGTGCAGGCTAACATCTGGTGAAGACAATAGATGGGCAAGCAAACACCCAACTAGTGAGTGCTAATAATGCAGACTACTGTCTCATCTGAAAACACCCTAAGTTAAAATCCACTAACAAAAACAATATGTTTTCTCAAGTACCTGCACTGATAAATATACTGGTAAAAAAACAAATTTTACTATATAGTCAAGACCTTGAGCACTTCAATATTTGTTAAACTTTGCTTTGATGACCTTTGTAACGTTTAACTACTAATATACACGTAAGACACCTACTGCTACAATTTGTAACATTACTATTATAATTTATTAGCATTATTTTCTGTGCCTTGCCTATAAGGAAAGCAATAAACTAATATTACATTATTAGAGGCAAATCATTATACATACCTGAAAAACACATTTAAAACAATCTATTAACTATAATTGTAAATCCTCACCATGAAGTATAACACAGTAATGACTACTAAGTCAGTCAATCCTGGATCCAGCTTCTTCTGTGATAATTAGTACAACAGTCCTCTTTAACAAGAGTATTGTGAAGGCTTCTTGAGAAAGTGGTCTCCTCAGCACCTCACAAAATGGAGGGGAAGCTGCCACCTCAGCACCATTGGAGTCCTACCACAGTTTCTCACTACCACAGCAATGCAGAAAAGGGGGGAGGGGGGGAATAAATACAAAAATCCCCTTGTCCCCCACCTCTTCCCTGAATCCCTACCCAACCTTACCCCCGCTTGTCAAACATCTGGCCAAATGAAAAGATCAAATATTGTTTCTGGAAGATGAACAGGCTCAAGCTTGAATGAACCTACAAGGGGAGAAAGTTCCATAATCGTAGGGAAGCCACTGAGAACACCTCTCTGTGTGCCCGAGCTGCAAAACCTTCATGGGCTGATGGTACCTGCAAGAGGGCACAACGGGCAGTCTTTCAGATACCCTAGTGCCAAGCCGTTTAGGGCTTTATAGGTCAAACCCATATGAATTGTGCCTGGAAAGCTATTGGCAGCCACTGCAGATGCTGGAGCACAAGTATAACGTGCTCCCAGCAACCCACCTCTGATAGGAGACAGGCCACCACATTCTGCACCAACTGCAGCCCCAGAAAGAGCGCATTGCAGTAGTCTAGCCTTGAGATTACAAAGACATGGACGGCAATGACCAAATCAGAATCGGATAACGAAGCTAGACCAACAAACAACAAGGGTCCATTGGTCTGGGCTTGAGCTTTGTTCAGTGTTTCAATTCACAATATCATGCCAATTTTCTTACATTCTTAGAAAATACAGAAGGGTAATCTCCCTTGTAGCTATTGTAGATGACAGGGAGATTTAGTAGAGTGCAAACTTATGCCAGAGGTATTTGCATATGCTTATAGTGGCAAAAATAATAATAATAAAATCTCAGCCCATTTGTCAATGTTCCCCATTTGATTACAGGTAAAACAACAGTTAGAAGATTAAGTGCTTTGCTCTTCTTCCGTTTATCTTATGACTTTTGTAATGTCAGTCAAAAAATGACCTTGTTACTAGGGGTGTGCAATTCATATTTTAATTGGTTACAAAAACAAATAGAGCCCCATTCGTTTTCATAACTAACCTAACAAAAACAAATGAATAACCAAACATTTGTTTGATTTCATTCATTTTATTTTATTTTATTAAAAATCATTTAAAAAAACAACAACACTGCACATGCACAAAATGGCCACCAGGGCCATTCTGTTCATACATGACTTTTTCCAAAATGCTGCCGTTGCTGCTGGCGCTATTTAGAAAAAGGGCCGTACATGTGAAGAACGGCCCGGGCAGCCATTTGCCCATGCACAGTGATTTTGTTTTTAATAAAAACAACAAATAAATGAAAATGGGTCATTTATGAAAGCCAACCAAACCAAGGGGTTTTTGTAAACAAAAAAACTAAATATAAATTATGTACCTTCGACACACACACCCTACTTACGCAATGGCTGTTAACATGATGACAGCCCACAAGCCACCATCACATTTGCTAGAGCCCTGCCAGATGTTTGCCTAGGATTTATCCTGAGCATGATAGAGGCCAGCCCAAGCTGTGATCCCAGAAAGCTCCGGGGTCAAAGCCCAGATTACAGTCTGTCCAAAGTGAGCCAGAGCGGGTACAGCAGGTGATAATGTTTCTTCTAGCCTGTCATGGCTGGGTCTGGATTGGCACGTTTGCTGGCTGGCTGGACCTGATCCTGACAGGCTTCCTGGTCCAGATCGGCTTCCCGGCTCCGTAATCACTTCTGTTAACATCCAATTTTAATAAAGAATGGTCAACTCGCTTCTGCTTTTCAATCCGTTCTTCTGGGGCTCTGAACCTAGCACTTTAGACCATGAAAATTTCAGCATGCCAGCATTTCTCAGAAACATCATCTATCACCTTTAGCCAGTCAGTCCTAGGCCAATATGAAAAGTTGCCAAGGATCTGTCATTTCCTGGATGCTCCCATAGAACCAAGCTCTTGTGAAAAGGTACACTGTCATGACTTAAAGCATAAACAGAGTATTTCCTTAAAGCCAATGCAAACATCTGTTTTTGGTTGTGTTTTGTTTTTTTAAAACAAAGCCTTATTGACTTTGCACATGAGGCGAGTCTCACAAAACCCTACCAGCTTCCTAAAGCCCTTTTTGGCTTCTGTACTCAAAATACAAACTCTGCCCTGCCCCGCAAAGCATTGCGGTATGTGGTAGTGTGTTTTGTGCCTCTCAATTTCTAATTCTAATCTGATGTTTTTAATTGACCATCTAGCAGTTTGAGCATCTTTCTAGTTTTCTGATATGTTTAGCTCCAACAATAGTGAGCCATAGGAGTGGATTATGTTTTGATTTAAGTTAACTTTTGATCTTTGAGTGCTCTGCAATCCGGGGGCTGGACCGGTTTCTACAGGGAGCTGGAAGCAGAACTACACGGGAACCAGAGGGATGGGTCAAGGGAGTGAGATTCCCCTGCCTGATGCTCTAGAGCTTGTCGATACCAGGGTCCTTTACTGTTCATTGTAGGGTCTCCACCTCCATGTGTGTACACACAGAGAAATCTGCCTGCTTACACATCACACACACACAGGCAACACCTCCCTGCTTGTTTGCTTCTCAAGTGTAGCAGATCCCAATATTTTGACACAACTCCCCGCCCCCCACACACAAATGAGCACTGAAATCAGAAATATACAATTTTCCCTCCTTGCACATCCCTGAGTAAGATGCTGGCTAACAGTTGGAAGGATGAAAACTCCATAATTTTAAGAACTGCGAGGCAGGAAATAGAAGGGATGTGAAAAAATCCAATGAAATTTGGTGGAGTGGAGAGAATCGAGTTGGGGTGACTAAACTAGAAACAATACTCTATATGCCACTGACCTGGGGTGGATTGTGTGGTAAAAAGGAATGTAGGGTGGTATGCAAGAGAAAAAAAAAAAGAGTGCAAGTGAGGCATACGAGGGAGAAAGAGTAAAAGCATCAGGGAGTGTCTTTAGACATAATACTGTTCAGTGTTCTGAAACACAGCGTCCTACCGTTACAGTGTTTAGACATAGCGTCAACAACACAGTGCTCACTCCAAACACTGATTAAACTGTCAAGACCTGGCAGCATTCACTTCCAGTGTTTGGGGTGAACACTGTTGACGGTATGTCTAAACACTGTAACGGCAGGACACTGTGTTTCAGAACACTAAACAGCGTTATGTCTAACGACACCCATAGGCATTTCACAAGTACATGTGTGCAGTATTCTTGACAGCAGGGGAAAAGGGAGGGCAAACAGAAGGTTATTCACATGTGAATTCCTCATAAGGCTGGCAAGTTAATTAGAAATCCGTCTCAAACAATATTTACAGTCTAACATGCCTTCAGATGTCTCCCATGCTATGCTTAGGCACGTCTACATTTTCAAAAGTGACATTGTTGGAGGGATTAAAATATCAATATGGACGAATAGATTGTGGGCAATGCTCACTATGGAAAGGGTCTCAGAAGACTTAATGGGTAAACTGGTTGGTTTTTATCCAGTATGGACACTCTGTTGGGATCTGATTAATAAGTTACGGAAGAAAACTAGTAGCGTGCCTGTGCCTTTGTTGTGCAGAACTGATTTTTTTATCTGTTTGGTAAAGAAATGGATAAGATGTTGCATATGAATGTCCTGGGAAATATGCAAAGGGAGAATTTGAATGTATGTATTTTTTTATTATTTTTTTGTTTTTGTAGTGGTATTGTTTTGTTTTGAGGAAATAAAATTTATTTAAGGGGGGGGTTGAAAAACCAACATTTTAAGTGACTTCTTGTGTGTGCGCATCTCTTATATTTGTGACATCCTAGAAAGGAATCCAAATATCAAGGCATTGGACACCTGCCCTTTCAACGTCACGCCCTTCTAAAAAGGACAGTGTCAACCACCCAAGAATTGAGGCACTAGTAACTTTTCAAACTGTTAATCTTAAACATTTTTTGTTAAGCTAACAGAAGTCTACACTAGCCCTATACTAGAGTTTTGTGCTGGAAACAAAAACACACACAAAAGACAAACAAATTACAGCCACCACACATTGGAGGTACCATATCAGCCACCTCATTTGTATCCAACGTTCACTGAGTACATGTACTAAAGTAGAAAACCTGAGAAATATAAAGATATTCCCAATATCCAGCTGTCCCAGTAAACAGCACTGACAGCTACAACAATGGAACAACTCCCCTCAGAATTTTGTACCTTTAAAAAAGCACTGACTTTATATACAACCCCCAAGATACTATGTTTATAGTATTAACATAACATATACATTTTATTTTAAAAATTGTTAATATTTTGCCATTTGTCCCTGGGATACAGCAATCACCTGAAAAACTTTAAGTTTAAAAGAAAAGACCACGGTTAAGTTAAACTACTCTTAAGTAAAGTTATCTAACAAGTTCAATCTTTTAATTGTGTATTATATGGAAGTCATGTTTACATGCATCAACCCACTTCCATGATTCTTTTCAGTGGCCACAACTAACTACTCCAAAGAACTGTTTTAGGATTACAGTCTGTATGTATTCCGTCCTATATCCCTTTAGCTGCATTGCACAGTATTGGAGGAAGACAGTGTCGATAAGAGAAATGCAGGATTTTTTGGTAATGATAACTTTTTTCTTCCTTGGTGGATGCCTGAGGGGAGGAACAGCAGATCTTCCAGTAATACAAGGACACAGATTGTGTTGGAGACAAGCTACTTTACATCTACACATGCTAACTAGTTCCTTACTCAAGAGAACCGATGCTGCCTATTGAATTTTAATTGGTTCAAGTCAGCATCAAGAATTGGCCACAGATTTCCTGCAACAAGTTATATTACGATCAGATGAAAAGCCATTATTCAGAAGCAGAGCAAAATCTGTTCAAACAGACATCTTTTGTTTTTACTTAAAAGTGTGTTTATAATGAGACAATAGCCTGCTAAAGTCAGTGTTCTGTCTGTGCAGCCCCCACTCATCTTTTTTTTTAGTGCTTACAGCTAAGAAACAGGCAGTCCCCTGCCTGCTTTTCAGGCAGTAGCCACCATTGGTGGTACTCAGCACTTTCCCTCTCCCCAATTCTGGCTCTGATGGAAAGGGCAGTTGCAGCCAGAGAAGGCTTCTTCCTTGGCTGTGACACCCCTTTCCATCAGAAGCAGTGCTCACATGTTCTGGCAGCTGTCCTTCCTATGCGCGCACACACGCACACTCTCTCCTCTTGCAGCCGCTTCTCAAGTGATCACACTCACAACCGCCAGAGTACGCGAGCGGCTGTGAAGCAGCTGGGAGAGAGCAGGGGCTGCAGAAAGGACCTTCTCTTGCAGCAAGCAAGCTTCGGATAGAAAAGGGGGGTCAAAGCCAGAGAAGGCTTCTTCACCCTTTTGACTCCCCTGTCCCGCATCCATCAGAGCTCTTGCGCCCTCACTCTCTCCTCCTCTAACAGCCAAGCTAGGCACAACTCTGTGGTGCTGGCCGACATTGATACAGGCAAACCTAGTAGATAGGAGGCAGCTGCGTGGGCAGACATTAGCATGTACCGGTCTGCATGGTGAGCCTGCGATGTCTTTTGACAAACACCATTAGTGGGCAGTGACGGGGGGCTGTGTACAAAACATTTGGTCAAGACCTAAGACGGGCAGGCGAACACCCACGTGGTGGGTAATGCGTGCTATTATCTTGTTTATTTTCACCCAAAGCAGAAGGTTTGACAGAGGGCGCTTTCTCACATTGTAGTGAGCGCACTGTATGCCTCTGCGATAAACTGTGAGAGGTAAATGCTGCACAGCTTTTGTCACATGGGAAAGCAAAGCCACGCGGCTTTGACACCAATCATGCAAAGGATGCAGAGCTTGACTTTCCAACTCTGCATCCTCCACATGATCAGCTCCAAAACCGCCCGCTTTTCTTTCCCATGTGACAAAAGCCGTGCAGCATTTACCTCTCACAGTTTCTCACAGAAGCAAACGGTACTCATTCAGAAAGGTGGGAAAGCGCCTAGAGGCCAATAATAATTATTTTATTTTTATAGCCCCACCTTCCCCAAATGGCACCAAGTACTTCACAACAAAAAAATATAAAATCCATTTAAAAACAATTGAAAAGCAAGGTAATGAGGGAGGACATAATACATTAAACAGAATGAGCCATGGCTCCTAAAAAGACCTGGAGAATAAATAAGTCATCAGGTGCTTTTTAAAAGGTGAAGAGAGAAGAACTACGATGGACATCTGGGAGGAGGAGAGTTCCACACTGAGAGGCCTGCCATAGCAAAGGACCAGTCACCCACCAACCTAAGGCATGATGGCAGGATCATCAAACAGCAGGTCATTTCCAAACACAGATAACCATCAGGGTGAGGTTCCAGGAACAGATCTTGAATAGGGCTAGGAGCTATACTGTTCAGGGCCATGAAAACTAGCGCAAACAACCTTAAATTCAATCCTCAGCACTACAGGCAGCCAATGCAGAGAACGCAGGGTGGGTGTAACATGATCACAGCTGCCCAAGCCAGTAAGCAGCCATGCTGCCACACTCTGAACAAGTTGCAAGCAATAGAAATTCCAAAGTGTCAATTATTCAATGTGTGTAATTCTTTGTAAGCATACCCCACAAGCATTTGCAAAGGAAGTTTCACTGATTTGCATGCTCCAAGGATGGTTTGTGTATAATCTTCACTAGCATACACAAATTACAATATTCAAACCATGTGAACACTGGTAAATAAGTTATGCAGCACCTTCTTACCAAATATTAAGTTGGTTGTTCGAATACTAGAAATAATCCATTTAATTGTAGTAGTTAACTGCAATTAAAAAGCAGCCATGTCACATAGTTGCGTGGAAATAAGCAACAAAACACTGAAGTTCAGATTCTTTGTTCACTCCCCAGTATTCCTCCCACCTTGGACAAAATCCTTTTAATACCCAATTGCTTCCCCACCTCCATGACAGTAGCCACTCAGCTTCTGCTATTTAGAAGTTTGAGATAAAATTTTAATTTTCACTTCTTGATCAGTAGACACAAAACTCTTGACTCTTATACATGGTTGCTTTAAACTGTGATTGATATGTTTAAAAATAACCAAATGTAAATTGTTTCTATGCAATTCTTGCTCATTGTTTAACATGTATATGCTAATAGGGTATTTCTCTTGCTGCTCATGTACCCATTTATTTTCCCCTAACTTGTTAAACTTAGAAATATTTTCAACAACAAAGCATGTCTGTATTACCTACACACAGGAATCGTTGGCTTACAGCCAACTAAATCTTTATTCTTAGATCAAAAAACCTTCAGCTTAAGAGAGGAGTTAAGACACTTAAATTCAGCCATGCTCCAAAAAGAACGGAAATTGTAAGTTCAGGTGCCCACCTCAACTTGCACTCCATGTAAGCAGTAAAGATGTTGCACAAACTTCCAAAATATGCTTGTTGTAACTTAGGCTCCATGCACCCACACTTTGCTTTGGAGTTTCAGCCCCACTCCTCCTCCTCTGCAGGTGGGGAGTACAATTAAAGCTGAGGAAAGCAGGAGCCATGCTTTCCATATATGCTTTCATTTGGGTTGGGGAGACCATGAAGAATATGGACAGTAGAGATTACTCGCAGTTTACATCCAGACCACACTCTTTCCCATTTGTCAAAATGGGCAAAGAACATCAGAACTTCAAAACTGTGCAACGGATTTTTGAAAACTAAAAACATGGAATCCATTCAGACTACACTCAAATTTTCAAGCACTGCTAGATGCTAATACTGCTCCCAAAACAAACCTGAAAAAAGAAAAAAGTTGAAGAAAAAAAAAAAAACAACTTCAAAGTCTAACTTCTTGTTATTCATCTAAATTTGCTTGAGGGCAGATTCTATCCCTCACCCAACCGATCCTCTCTACCAAGTTTCACAGTGATAGGAAAAATAATCCCAATTTTATAATGACTAGAATGTTCATGCCTTTAACACAGTGATGCAGCCACCTTATACAGCCACTCTCGCAGCTCTATAAATATATTAAATTCACTAACTACATCAAATACCACAATATTTTATTGTATTGAAACCTGAAACTTGGAAATGTTAGCATTTATTAAAGTGACACTTGGTGTAATCCAGTTTGTGCTTATACTGACTAGAGAATTAAAATACAGATAACTACAACACATCTAATATTAGACCACATTATTATTTGTTTATATAATGCCAGCAACGTGCCTGGTGCTGAACAGCTGCAATATTGGAGAACTTTGCCCAGTGAAAATAATGGAGCTGAGAAGACAGAACAAAAGGCATCTCAGAAAAAAAAAATCAGCCTTCAAATTCTTTGAAGATTAAATGTTTTTAGTCACAGCTGTCATGAATGCTAGGATTTTCCATGATGGGCTTTTTAACTATTGGACATGAGCGAGTTAGCATTGTAGGGTTGTTTGGGAATATTACCTTAGGAATCGTATAATAGCATCTGGGTTATCAACAGAAACCCATAGAATCATACCAGCTGACTCATTGTGAATAACTTGCCCTAACCCCATAAACAAAACAACAAGTACAGGAATTCAAAGTGGAGTGTTTATTTTTTTATTTTACAAAATGTATAACCCGCTCTTCCTGCCACAGGCAGCCCAGAGCGGCTAACAGTCTTATTGGCAGTCAAAGAAGAGGTTATTTCTTGAACACACTGAAACAGTCAAACTCAATAAACATATCTTGTATCTTTTTATTCACCCATAATATTGTCGTACATTTTATTTTTGCATTAAGATGCTAATAGTTTGCTCATCAGAAAGTTTGACATAAATTGCATTTGTGATCATTTAATTAGGAATTGACAGCTCAATTTTGATCTCACAAGTTTTATATAGATCCATATATAGTCACTTTCAACTTATTATGATGTTGGGAACAGAATCAGGCCCTTTTAGTGCACAAAAAAGAGTTAGGGTACATTCAAAGGAGATTTTTAAAACTGCCATAAACAGTTTTCCCCTTGGTGGTTTTTAACTCTGTAAAAGGATTAGGTTACAGGATGCATTGGCAAATGACCCACAAATGTGAGGAGGCAAACTGAGCCATTTCCCTCTTGCACATAACTGGTAACATGGCAAGGGGCATTTCCCTCTTTTAGGGTGTGATCAAACAAGACAATGGTCTGGATTAGCCCATTACAGTGGATGTCTACCTGCCCGTTTATTAGGCATCCACCAGATGTTTACCTCCACTGGCCACAACTCACTGAACACATGGCCCCCCACGCACAGCAGGGTCTCGGGAGATGCAGAGCCCACTGTGCGGGCAAATCCAAGCTAATGTGCACCCACATCCCATCAATTAGCTTGCATGCAGCCTCCTTGCATCCAGGTCCTCCAGCACCATCGAGTTGCAGGTAGAAAGCCTAGAGCATTCCAAGGAGCGACCACTTCCTGCCCTGCTCTCACTGGCACCTTAAAATGCATGCCAAATTCAAACGTGTATTTTCCCAGCTCGTCCTGGTTTGCAGCATGTGCCAACACTTGCTGCCCAGGCTGGGCCAGGTCCCCTCTGTCTTAGGGGGTATGTGGGGGGGTATGTGGGGGGAGCAGTGCAAGTCCAACCAGGAACCCCTAACACAGGGATGGGGAGGAGGGTGGGTGCAATTAGGGAAGCCAGGACATCCCAGGCAGCTAACTGGCTCCAGTCTGTAAATCCAGTGAGGAGTTTGCCGCCTAACCCACCCACTCCAGGGGACGCCTAGCGGGGATGGGGGGGGGGGGGTTAAAGGCTCCAGCCATTTCTGGTCTTTGTCACTGAAAGAGGAACTTTGGTCCCCTGACAGAGGGACAGGGGGCTTCAGCACCCAAAGAGGGAATATTCCTCTCTCATAGGGACTGCGGGAAGGTATGCATTTACATAAAGCAACTTGTCACAGCAAACCGCAAACCTCCGAGAATGCTACATTAAAAATTCATCCGTATCCGGAGAGCGGATTCCATACACCAAAGATGCATTCCTTTTAAAGAGAATTTGGGATTCTACACATTAAAGTCTGTAGCAACTGAAGTTACTGAATAAGTATAGAATTATGAATTTCCGCTACTTTTATCACATCCCAAACTAGCTTCATGACACCATGCAAGACTAAATGGCAGACCAAATAATAATATACAACTTTACCTCTATAATTTGGATAGCTATAAGTCACTTTGATCTAAATTCTTTTAACCAAAAAAACTAATCCATTTTACAGGTTTCCCCGCGTGTCTGAATTTAAATTCCCCAACTTCTTTGGATTTTCCAAACGCTTGTTCTCATAAGTTTCTTTTTTTTTTCCTCTTTTTTTTTTTTAGGCAAGCAGATCCTAACTCACTTTAACCCCCTGCTGCATTCACACAAATACAGGAGTTAAACGTGTTAACGAAACAGCAGGATAACCCATTACGAGGGGTGTTTCCATGGTTGTCTATTAGGTTACCAGGGTCACCCACCGCACTGTAAACACTAACCAGCACCTAGGATGTTGGTTTAGAGAATGTGGAGCCAGCCATGCGGACTAATGCATACCCATATGTCCATTAGAATGAGGAGGAGTTGGTGCATGTTCAGAAAGAGGTAAACAACAGAGTGTACTTGCTGCGATAGAAAGCAGGTGCGTGGAGAGCAGAGTTGGGGCTGGCTTGGATTTGAGTCAACCTGTAAATCAGCTCAGATTGGGTTTGTACTTTGCCTGCTTGCCTGCCTCCTTCTCTCTGCCTTGGGAGTGGTTGCAAAGGGCTCGTGAGAGGAAACCCCATCTTCCTCGGTGCTAGCTTACTTGAGGGGGAGAGAAGAAAGTGTCAACACCTAGCTCCCCTGCCTCCCCAGTGCATGTTAGAGCATTTCTCCCACTCCTCTTCCTTTGGCACCATTCACAAATGCAAACTGCAGACTGTTTGTACTGCATGCAGGTGAGTGCGCCACACACACACACACACACACAGCGTGGTTTCTGTGCCATTTGTTAATACCTAGAGTGAGGATAAAGCATGGAGAGGTGCTTACTAGGGCTGAAAAGAGGTTTTGCCAAAATGGGAAACCGCATTGAAACCCTGGGTCCCAATACCATCTCGGTCAAATCGAAAAACTTCTCGGCACTCAGTAATGTCTCGACCAACATTTCATTTCTCAATTTACCAACTTTCCGCTTACCAGGATCCCATTTACTGCTTTTCCGTTTACCACTTTGTCATCCATTTCAAATCCCGAGTGGTAATACAAGACACTTTATTTTCCTTGTCACTCACTGGCTAGTACACAGATCCTTTTACTAATTTGCAATCTAGTTGCAAATTGGTCAAAGCAAAGGAAACAGAGAACAACAATTCCGATTGGAAGAACCAGAGTGGAGATTAAGGGACAGGCTATTATTCACTCAGTGATTGGTTCAGAAATGCAAAAACAATAAATCCAGAAGTAAACCAGTACCCTCAGCAATGCGGTAAGCGATAAACGAACGGTACACAAGAAACTGGTAAATCGGGACAGTATGCAGTATTGCGAGAATCAAGAAATCGCATCAGTATCAGGAAATCTATCTTGGTTCCCGATATGGCAACATTTCTTGAAACCCTCAGCACTTTCTCCTTTGGTTCTCCCCTGATCCTTCCCCCTCCACAACCTCATACACCACCTCTGACTCAATGGCTGCAGAGGTTCCCCTGCAAGTTCCCAAGAAGGGAAATGAAACTAGTTAACCCCTGGTTCCACCTTTTCCTGGAAACAGAGGTGGTTACACCAGTTATTCCTCTGCAGCAGATAGCCCCAAGCCACACAATACTTTGTCCCAGTTTCAAGTATGCTCATGAGAACAAGTCCTTAAGTGGGCTGCAGGCATGTGAAAAATCAGGGTTTTCAACAGCAGCAGTGAAACATGCTGCAGTGGATCTGACTTGGAAACAATATTGCATGGCTCAGATTCTGTTAAGTATGAATCGTAGAATTTTGCAACAGAAAGTTACACGTCCTTTTATATAAAGGCTCAAACCCTGAAGAAATTAGGATTAGCCATCTGCATTTTTCCTCTTCCCTATATGCAACATTGCACTGACCTTAAGCTCTCTCCCACTCCCATGAGTAAAGACTGATGTATGGCATTTTCCCAGCCCACACCCAGGGTGTGCATCTCCTCCCCTAACAGTGTGTGTCACTAGCCCCTCCTTGGATTTTGGACTGCTAAGGTGTACACCTGTGTGCAGAGTGAGAAATACCTTAGACTCATTGCCACAGGCACTAAATGAACATGAACAGACACCCAAAAGTCTTTTCACAGTACTAATTACCTATGACTTTGACATTTGCATCCTGCAAACATTTGACACATTCCAGACACTTGACAGCAGTTTAATTTAAAGCTGTCAAAGCAGAAACAAACATTTCAGAATTGCATGCACCCTTTGCTACAGCAGTCACATGAGGATTTTAGCATTTATTACTTAGCCATATTGTTCAATTTAAGGAAACTTATCAAAGTTTGATGATAGAATAAGACACAACTATACTTTGTTAAGTAAACTTAACATTTTTACTCCTTCAAAGCTGCCGCCGAGTGGCTGAATCAAAAGACTTCCAAAAGGGGAGGGTGTGGGAGGAGGAAGCTACAATTCTACCTTGAAGACTTGACCCTGGGATGCAAAAACCTGGGCGAAAAATTACTTTGGGGATAATCAAATTAGTTTTCTGCCAGTTGCAACTAGAGGTTTTTGGGGAGAGAAAAAATTATGCTTCCTAGCATAATATGAAACCAGGAAACTTCAGACAAATGCTGTTATTTCAGCTATACGACAGGCCTGGTCTACACTCCTATTTTGTACCAGCAAATGCCACGCAGAAATATAAAGGGTTTTTACCTTTAACTGAATCTGCACTAAGCAAATTACACCAAATTTCATTACAGACATAAATGGAGACACAATAGTTTCAAATATCTTTTATTGGACCAACTTCTGTTGGTGAAAGTATGCTACTTCGCTAAAGGTCTAGCTAAAACTGGCTAAACCAGTAAAGCCAGTTTTAAAAAGAGAGTTCAGACAATTCTTTAGATAGCTAAAAGAAGGAAATCTAGTTTGTTGGCCAAAAGAGAACCAAATCAAGTTCTCTAGATTCTAGTTTCATCAGTCACTAAACATGTCCACTGTTCTGTGCTTCAGTTTTTCCATCTCTGGAACTTATAGCCTTTTAACGCCCTTGAGGTATTAATTTTTGTAAAATAATTGGTGCTTTCCTGGAAAATAGCTAACAGAGGCAAAAAATAAATAAATAATGAACGAAGATAATTAAAGCATTCCCAGTGAGGGAACTAGACCTTTGCTAGCTGAATGTCTAAAACTTCAAGCAAAAAATGTTAATTTTGTCAGAATTAAACAACTTTCTTGCCATTTACACTTAATCCCGCTGTACATGTATTATCATGTATTGTCTTACAGTGCATGGAAAAAGATAAATATCTAAACATTCCAAGTACATAATGTTGGTCTTGTGGTGATCAATGAAGGAAGCACTAGTATTATTTCCTCTTATATGGGTCAAATATTAAGTAAACATCCAGATTGCAATGTTTGCCTTTTACACTTTGCTAGCAGAGCAGAGCAAAGCAGCACAGGGTTCTTTTCCCTCCAGACCAGGAAAGGAACGGGGGTGGAAAGTCCAGACATATTTTGCATGAAGTTACAGAGAAAATTTGTTAAAGGTTTTCAATAGCAGAATGCACATACATCAAAAAAAAATTGTCCAAGGACAGTACACAAAGCTAGAGGAGCTGCCTTGCCTCATAAGAGCAGCGCCACAATACTAGATTAAGCAAATAGTGCATCAGATCCAATACCCTATCTCCAACAGTACACACTACTTCAGAGAGGGACGCATATCTACACTGGAACCCAATTAAGTGGAACTTGCATAACTGGAATTTCTGGATAATCAAATTAATTTTTTTTCTACAGCCCCAGGTCCACAGAAATGTATTGCTTCTTGATCTGGATAAGTAGAATTCTGAACCCTGATAAACAGAATTTTTAAAATGTAGAGAGTATACCCAAACAGCTAAAAAATATCAGGACCTTTGAGTGCATTAATGATTTCTTGGCAGCATGAGATGTCAGGGCAAGTCTTCATGTCAGGCAAACTGGAGATGGGCATTGGAAAACATCCGTTCTCTCTCTCTCTACCTCTTTGGGCATGCTGGCTCTCTCAGTGATAGACAGGCAGAGAGGTGCGAGTGAGAGTAAGTAATCTGGTCAGTTTTAACCCTGGGAGTCTCAAGAGGGCTGTAAAAGGTAAGTGAGCACCAGGTTTCCCTGTCTCCAGTCCACCCAAAATTCCCAGAGTCAGGACTGAGACCACTTTCACACCTTCCCCTAATACATATTTTGGCTGCAGGAGGGAATGTGCAAGCCAGAATTTGCACAGGGTTCGGCTGGTCTGAAAGCTCCCCCGCACAGCTATGCCGGCAAACACACACACACACACACACACACACACCGATACACAGCAGGAAATCCATCTCTGTATCTCTGCGTGTGTTTGCCAGCAAAGCCTCCCGCGGCCAAAATATGCACCGGGGGGGGGGGGGGGGGGAGGGAAAGGTGTGAAAGTGGTCTGACTTTCACTCTCCACCCCACATCAGACTAATCTGGACAACATGAGGTCACTCGGTTTACCTTCCTTCTTGGTCTTAACCTCTTCCCATTCCTTATTGCCCCAACTTCTTCCACCTACTTACCTGTAAATGTTGCCAGAATCAGACCATTGGGAGGGAGGCTCTACTACTACCCCTCTTTCCCCCCCCCCCCCCCCATACATTGTTAGCACTGGATCTCATCCAGTGGCTCCAGATTGGCACCACAGGTGCAAGTGGGCTCTCCTACTCTCTGTCTTATTGATCCAATTGGCGGAGGGGATGGGTAGGAAAATCCTATCTACAGTGCAGAGGCTGAGCACTTGGACTGGGACTCAGCACTGAAGATTGGGGGTGGGGGAACCTCCTAGTCACTCAGTTAATCTGTAGTGCCGAGTCCTAACTCCCCAAGCTTACCTCCTGTAAGCGGGCTTTTACAGATTTGGGTATTACCCCAACTCTGTTATTTGCTTTTTCTCAACAATGCTCACCTTTCATTGTACGATGATGGTTGTTATTTACTTTCAGGAGTGGCGTCTGTATAACCTAAATTATAACCTCAATCCTAAATTCAGGATGCGATAATGCAATAAATCCCATACTTGTAATTATGGAAGGCCCTCACTTCAGGGGTTCACCTAAGCTTGAACCTGCTCCTCTTCTGAAAGTGATGCAAGACCTTTTTGTTTGGCCAAGCATTTAGCAGGCAGGGATAGGGTTGGGTTGGGAAGGGAGAGGTTAAGGAAAGGGTTGGTGGGTGTGGGTGGTTAACTGCTTTGATATGTTTTTACGTGTTTTGTAAGTCATCCTGGGCCTTATTGGGAAGAGCAGGGTAAAAACTGGAATAAATAAATAAATAAGTTACTGTTGCCAAGGAAAAACGGAAAATAGTAATTTTAGTTTTTCGCACAGAATAAAAGAAGCTTTTACTGGAATTTCTTTGCATACAAGGTTCACTACCCCAATAATTGTAACCAAGAGCTAATCTGAATAGGTAAGAGTTGATGCAATTATGGGTAAAAACAGAGGTGCAGGTGGCACAACAGCTCCCCAGTCTGGGGCAGGAAACCACAGCTGACACAGCCTGGGGCAGCGAGGGGCACCAAACAAACATGCCCGCAAGCTGGAGAGTCGTCCCACCACCCGTGCAACGTGGGGAGCTAAACAAATCTGTGGGGAGCCCTACCTGCACCCTTTCCCAAGGCCTCACTCTGATGGACAGCCATGGCAGCCACTACCCAGGGACGGCTATGGCAGGGCCGAACAGACAGGCTAGCCTGTATTGTCCACGTTGTGACCTCAGAGGTTTTCCCAAGGACATAGCCCAGGCTAGCCATCATTAACACCTGGTGGTACCTAAAAATTGTGCCGGTGGAGCCCAGGCCGCAGTGGGCCACCTTCCCGCCTGTTTTTACCCTGTCGATGTAAATAGATTTTTTAAATTTTGTACTGGTTTTGAATCACCTGTCCTACTGTTCTCCCATTGTACTGCTTATTCTTCCAAAGGAAAACATTTTCAGATAGAGAAATAAAAAATGTGGCGCTCCTACTCAAAGCCACTCTTAGCAAACATTTCACCAATGGAACTTTTTTTGTCCAAGTTCTTGTAAATCAGTTCATACTTTCTAACATTTTCACCATGTATCATGTATGAGCTTCACGATCCTTTTGCTGCTGATCATTTCAATACTTGTTAGGTTATATTTCAACTACCTTGAGCCATCTTGGGTCCAGGTTAGGCAAATATTTGTGGTGTTATAAACAACCCTTCATGATTATGATGCCAAAATGGGAGTGTGGAAAGCTTTTAAGAACAAGGCTCTTGAGTAATTGAAAACAGTATGGCCTAGCCTCTCTCCAAGCTGTGGTCTTGTGTTGTTCCTTCAGTTTAGCTTCCATCACCACATGACTGCGGCTTCTCATTCTGCAGACCTAGGTCTTGCGATAATAATGCAGCCTCCTATTAACCAGCCCACCACATCCACATGCAAATCGCAATGCTTCCTCTACTCCAACTCTGGCTCTTCTCCCACATGACTGGTTCAAGCTAAGATTTACCAACATGCCTTGGGTCACCCAGCCTTCCTTCTTCATCTAGACTCCAAGTGCCTGGCTCCCTTTTTTTTTCCTCTTGCTTAAGACCCAAGACTTATCTGGAGGAGGACCTACAGTTCTGATATTACGATTTCATTGTTTGCTGGTTTCTTTCATCAACATCTTTGTTCAAAATTCAGCTCTGAATTTGTAGAAGTTGGCCACTCACAATACTGGACACACTTTACTTGGTTCTGTCAAAAAAACCAAAAAAAAAAAAAAAACTGAACTGCATCTCCCACTGCCATCTGGTCCCTCACAACACTGTTTCCTATACTGCTCTCTTTTGGTTTTGATGGAAACAGGCAGTATTAGGAATATATTAGAGTTGAAGTTTTCTAATGGCTAGAAACCGATCAATGCTGTCTGCATGCTTCGTCTATGAAACTAGAGACACACAATTCTCCTTATGTACCCCCATCTGCCTGTGTTACTATCCAAGTCAAAAACCAGGTGGCTGCGAGAACCTGGTGTGTCTTACAGTGCATCTGTACACGGTCTACCACAGTGGGACTGCACTTCTGTTGGGATCTGAACACTGTCTACCACAGTGGGACTGCACTTCTGTTGGGATCTGAACTATCATTTTCAAAGTGAAGAGAAGTCCATCATTAACCTCTAACTTACCTTTTGCTCTCTGTTCTAAAACCTAAACACATCTCTTCCATCAAGCTTTTCTTCACCCCCACAGGCTGCTCATGTACCCTTCTCTTTATACCATCTCATCCTCAGGATCCCCCTCTTCCCCTTATAACTAAGCTAAGTATGTGCATCTGCAGCATCTTGGCTTCATGAACCTATCCCTGTCTTTCCCTATATGCCCCTCTCTAGTCTTGGATTGTAAGCTCTCCCCCTCTTTTCAGTAGTTGTAAAGCACCTGGTACATTGCTTGTGCTTTATAAATATTTAATAATCCTCCTCCTCATCCTCTTGTCCATTCTAGATTATAAGCCCCTCAGACACATTGCTAGTGTTATAACCAATAACACTACCACAGGAGGGTGCGGAGTATGAAAAACTAAATAAAATACTCTTAATAACATCATTTCTATTTTCAGATCTGTCTTCTACATTGCACACTCCTTCCACCTCCCGTGCATCTTGCGTCTGTCCTACTTCCTGAAAACTTCATTCTCTCCCTCTTCTGTACTCTCCATTTCTACTTGCACTGTCAAATGTCTCTTGAAAGAGACTCATGTTATGCTTATTTCCTCCAGTCTTGCCATCTTCTCTTCCCACTTAAACAGCTTTACTTCCTCTGCCCAAGAAGGAAGCAGCAAGAGGCATTTATTTCCTGACCCAAACTAGTAATTAAGTTTTTCCCCTGTCCTTGGCCAAGTTATGCAACAAATCCTATTCTAGCAATATACAGAGGGTATGAATTTGTATTCGCTTCTAGAAAAGCATCATACTACAGATTACTTAAACAGACCGAGACTGGGGTCACTGGCAGGACAGTTTCATTAGAGGGATGTAATTGGGATTTGTGTGGAAGACGATTTCTGGCAATGCCTCTTACACCTATGTGAATAGCAAGAGCCTTGTATGCAACACATCGCCACCACAGATAAGAACTAAACTAACTCTCTAGCAAGTTCTACAATACAGTTAGATAGCATCAGAACACGTTGTAGAGAATGTGGTGAAAAAGGAAAGAAGTTTAGTAGTAAGATGTGAAGGGGTAACTAGATTGCTTTTGGACATGGAGAGAAAGAGAGGAGCTCAGAATACAAAAGCAGAGAATGATCAACCCCCACATTTCTCCCAGTGAAGAGAGAGTCATGAGAAAGGGCAGATAAGAAGCTAAGGTTAGCAGAGTGAGAGAGAGCAAAGTAGGTGGATATAAAGGTCAGAGAGAGGTAGGATAGAGCAAGTCCATAGAGAAAACATTCATTCATGCAAAAGCTGCTAGGAACTCACTAGAGGAGACAAGTTCTTATAGCTTTTGTTAGATTGGAAAGCAGCCAATCTGCCTACAGGCTGAGAAGCATCAGACTGAAAAGGCGTAACAGCAAGGTTAACTGGTTGAAAAAAGGAGGGGAAAAGACATCATGGTATAAAGCTCATTGTACAACACTTCCCTCATTACATTTTTAATTCTACATCTCAAAGGCAGAAGTGAAGTTTTACTACAATCACTAACACATTTAAGAAAAAACAAGTTTCTTTCTTTGTGCAACGTGCCAGTTTATATCGCAAGACGTGTACACCCATTCTAACTACTTTAATACTTCACTGTTACTCATTTTGTTTGTCCATCACATGTTTATCTAGTTATAAAACTTGTATGTAGAAGTCAACTGGAACAGCCTTTAGGCAATGCTAAGAGGAGAACTGAGGAGTGGAATCAAGTTAAAGAACTTTTCTTTCCTCATTCCTCTTTGTGTAAGCTTTTAGAAACCTGTTTTGAAGATCATTGCTTTCTAAAAGTAATCCAGTGTGTGGAGGGGAGATTCATTTTTCAGGAGAATGCCCGAGGTTGTATGTTTTAGCCATTTACAAAAAATTCAGATATAAACATTCACCTTCCCTTTTTTCTGTATGACCTCAGGTTGCAATACCACTTTAACTATTCAGTGTAATGGCTACATCACATTTTGATCTTCCCAGAGTAATACAAGGGTAACTTACTGTATGGTTTTCTGTAGCACCATCTCTTGTTTAGTGGAACATAACCAATAGTAAAGGGCATGGAAAATTTTGGCAAGGCTTGGTCCAAGCTTTTTTTTTTTTTTTAAATGTAGATCATCAATGACTATCCAAAACTTCAGTTTAAGATGTCATGGGGAAACACACACACACACACACACACACATTATCTGCCTTCGAATGAAGAGAACTGGCTTGACTGTGCTGAGTTTTTAGAACTGGTGGTTGCAAACAGATTAGTTATTTCAAACCCAAGGCTTAGGTTAAGCCATGCCCTCCAGCAAATGCTGTGCTGAAACAGCAGATGAACAGCAATAGGGGGAATACTATATGGTGAAATCCAGAATACGAGGCGCTGCTTTACAGTATAAAGCATCATTCCAGGTTTAGCATACTGGGAATTGTGTATCCTTTTACATCCTCCTCCTAAACTCTTCCACAGGAGCAAAGGAGAACAGAAAATGCCATTATCCAGTATGAGGAATTCCAGCTCTTTTTGTTGCTTAAGGTGTCAGAGAAACAAGTCAGTCCATCTAGCCATTTTTGCAGGACCAATGTAGGAATGGAGATATGGCTTTCCAGCAGCAATTGAAAAAGAGATTAAAATATATCATGGCTCTACATCAAGATTTAATAGACATTTTTTGCCTCTACTTAGCCAAACTCTAGGGAGTTGAAGAAATTAGGAAAATATTTCACGGAAATACCTCATTGCCGGTCAAGAACATGATTTTAAACGGATGCAATAAATACTAAACTAAAGTTACATTAAAAGAATGCAATATACTGATTGCAAACTCTTCAAGGCGACAACTGGATTTTCCAAGAGGACTATGCAAGTGTGTGTTACGCGCTATGTTAAAAATATATCTGAAGTTATTACACAATAAAAAGATCTAACCCATGAAACCGCATGGTTCAGAATGTCAGCCATCAGGAAGTCCATTTCATACCATTTGCACAATAATTAGTAGCAAACACCATAGGAAACCCACCATTTGCACAATAATTAGTAACAAACACCATAGGAAACCCACAAGAAAAGAACAGTAGACTAGCCATATATAGAAAACCCTCTACTGCATACAGCAACAGTTGCCAGCTTTTGCCTGCAAGACAGCATTTTGAGACAAAAACAAGTTCAACTACAGACCTCAACAAAATAGGCAAAGGAATATCAGCATTCAGATTACGATTCCATCTGTAGATGGTACAAAGAACCCCACTTGGAGTCCTAACCCACAGCTTTGGAAGTATTTATTGCCACTACGTGGATTGCAATGACACACAGTGGACTAGATTCTATTAAGCTGGCAATATAGCTCTCAGTTTCAGTGTAGCTAAACTCTAGAAAAACTGACCCAGGGACAAGTTTAAGGCAAATCCTTCAATAGCCTTCTTATGAAGGACAGCAACATTGATTATTGCTCAAATATATTTTTTAAAAGACAGCTTTTCAGTACAGTTCCCTACATGTCCAAGGATGTATAATTAATAGCGGACCTTGTTCGAGCTGGGTACATTGAATAGCATCAACCAAGGCTGGAGGGGGGGGGGGGGGGGGGGGGGGGAAGGAGAGAAGAGGCGGTGTAGCCGTTATTTTTAGGGAGCCATGGTCCATTAGGAGGTATCCAGTGGAAACTCCACCGGGTATTGAGTGCCTCCACCTTGCGATTGATTTTGGCCAGAGACAAATTACTTAGACTGCTGCTACTGGTATACCGGGCACCTTCCTACATGATGTCTGAGGTGGTTTTGCAGCCCCGAGGGTGGTGGTCTTGGTGGACTTCAACATGCATGCTGACACCGGACTTCAGGGTTCAGAGCATGAGTTCATGGCCGCCGCCATGGGCCTATCTCAGGTAGTGGCCGGCCTGACATGGGAGGGCACACATTGGATTTGGTGTTTTGCATCAGCCTTGAGGCAGGAGATCCATTAGTGGGGGATGTGTTGTTCTTACCCTGTCTCTTATACACATCTAGATGTGTATAAGAGACAGGTCTCAGGCAGTAAGCGACCCGACACATGAGGGAGGTCATACTTTGAATTTGGTGTTTTGCATCAGCCTTGAGGCAGGAGATTCGTTGATGGGGGAGATATCAGCTGTACCCTTGTCATGGATGGATCATTACCTCCTGCAGGCCTCTCTCCTGGTGCATGTTGGCCTCCGGAAAGGTGCAGGACCTGTTCAGATGGTCTGGCCCCAGAGACTTATGGAACGGAAGGTTCCGGAGTGCTCTGGAGGAGATCGCCTCCAATCGCAATGGTCGACCCCTCGATGACCTTGTAGCCTTCTGGAACACCTTGTTCGCAGAGGCCATTGATAGGTCAGCTCCCAGTAGTCCACTCCTGGAGCATCGGCGATGCAGGCCCCCATGGTTTATGGAAGAACTGTGTCAGCTGAAGCAGGAAGGGTGGTGGTTCGAGAGTCGGTCCTGTACTGAATATGACAGATTGCGGCATAGAGTTAGTTTGAAAGCCTATGCTGTGGCTGTGCGTGCAGCAAAGAAGGATTTCTTTGCTGCCATCATAGCTTCCACAAAGTGTCGTCCAGCTGAGCTTTTCTGGATGTTGAAGGGGCTGGTCCATCTGGCCTGTCTCCACCTGGAGCCGGACTCTTCCAGGGCTCACTGTGTCAAGTTTGACTATTTCACAGATAAAATTGCTCACATTCACCACAGCTTCAACACCGCATTTGATGCAGTAGGGGAACCAGAGGTAATGAATGCCCCGCCATGTCCTGTTTTGAGAGATCAGTTTCAGTCTGTGTCATCCGCTGATGCCAAGGATGTCCTGGGGTCTGTTGGGGCTAACTCTTGTAAATTAGATCCATGCTCGTCCTGGTTAAAGCAAGCTGAGAGACATTGGGGCCATTGCTGGCTGAGGTGGTCAACGCCTCCCTTTGGGAGGACAGGGTTCCTGAGTGCCTCAAGGAAGCCATCATGCGCCCACTGCTCAAGAAACCATCTCAATGTTGACTCCCTTGCCATCTATCAGTGAGTGTCTAACCTTCCCTTCTCAGGGAAGGTTATTGAATGGGTAGTGGCTTGGTAGCTTCAGGCACATCTGGATCAGATCAGTTTTCTGGGCCCCTCACAGTCTGGGTTGTGACACCAAGACTACGCTTGTGGCCTTGGACGACAACCTCCGCCAAGAGTTAGAGCAGAGCCGTTCGACCCTTTTGGTTTTGTTAGATCTATTGACTGCCTTTGATACCACTGAGCACGAGATGCTGGTGACCCACCTGTGGGACCATGCAGGGGTGGGAGGAATCGTTCTAGAAGGATTCCACTGTTTCCTGGCTGGGAGAACAGTATGTGGTACTGGGGGACTGCTCCTCATCTCCCCGGGATCTCACGTGTGGTGTCCTGCAGGGATCTATTCGGATCCCTCTCATGTCAACGTATATATGCAGCCGTTGGGTGAGGTTGTGAAAGGGTTTGGGGTTCAGTGTCATCAATACACTGATAACGCCCAACTTTCTCGTTTTCCGCTGACTCAGGTCCAGCAGTCTTGTTGCTTGCCTGGAGTTTGGCAGCTGTGGGGGACTGGATGAGGATGAGCCATCTGAAGCAGAACCCCGACAAGACAGTGATGATGGCGGGGAGGGCTGGGGTGGTGGAGATCCCCGTCATAGATGGGGTCCCCTCCCTGGTTCCTTAGGTCCATAATCTGGACTCTGGGGGTGCTCCTTGACTCTCAGCTCCTCCTGGATGTCCAGATTGCAGCAAGTGCCTTCTGCCAGTTACATCTGGTATGGCAGCTGTGGACATATATTTCAGACTCCAACCTGGCCACCACTGTTCATGCCTGCATCACCTCAAGATTGCACTATTGCAATGCTCTTTACATGGGGCTACCTTGGTGACTGTTCAGAGACTGCAGCTGGTGCAGAATTTGGTGGCCCGCCTCCTTATGGGGACAGGTCGTCGTGAGCACATAACGCCTGTGCTTCATTTGCAGCACCGGCTGCCTATGGTCTTCTGGGCCCAATTCAAGGTGTTGGTTCTTGCCTACAAAGCCCTAAACAGCCTGGGTCCTGCCTATCTGCAGGATTGCCTCACTCCCCTGGTTCTGGATTGGCCCCTGCAGTCAGCCTGGGACGCCCTTCTTGAAGTCCCTCATGTGCGGCAGAGAGCAACACTGGAAAGATCGTTCTCGGTGGCAGCACCGCACCTGTGAAACTCCCTGACAGTAGAAGTCCACCTGTCCCTGGATCTTCCCTCCTTCAGACACCACTGAAAGACCAGGCTTTTGGTGGGGAGATGGTTAATGGGGAGTGGGGCTGGGACGTTTTCTTTGGATTCTGTGACCTTTTAAACTTGACTTTTATGAATATGTATGCTGGTTTTATGTTTTTATTGTAAGTCGCCCCAAGCTGCCAGAGGCAGGAGGGGGAGGGATAATAAATAATAATAAAGTTTGGTTGAGGAGCCCAATTGCTATGCTGATTTTAAATTCTTAGCAATAGAACCTGGGGAGCTACAGGAGAAAGAAATGGTTCTGAGCTTCTAACTTCAGAACAGGTGAAAATCAGGTTCCACAAGGGAACTAATGTTGAACTAATGCACAGGAGGACGCACTCTTCTAGCCTGAGAAAGGGATTCACTATTGTTATCCCACTGCTGCATGGGGCTGAGAGCCAGCTGGGTACGCCATTTTTCCATCAAGGGTTGCAGGACCCTGGGAGCCCCCAGAAGCCCCACCACCAGGTGACTGACTTGGCCGCAGGGGAGGGAATTCTCTGGGCCCCTGTTTCTATTCCCTGCTCCCGGTGGCAGAGGGAAGAGGGTGCATGGACATGGATCCCTCCAGGTGGATTCTGGCCTGACAGGGGGACTTGAAAGGCGGTGCACCTGCTGGAAGCACCACAGGCATGTGTCGCAGGCCATGCACTAAGGGTCGTGCCAGGTAGGGCATGGGGGGCTGAGAGACTCTGGAGAGCTGCTCTTTTAATGTGGTTTAATCCAGGGGCTTCACCCATTGCTATTACTGATGGATTGTGGTGACTTGCTAGAGGTACGAGGGCATTATATTTTGGTTTTGGGTGGGTTTTTAGTAATAGGGGGTTATTGGTTAGGTTTCCTGTCCCCAGTGAGAGAGGGGGGGGTCATGATCCCCAAGGAGGGATTATCAATTAGTGCCCGGTGAGAGTGGGGGGGGGGAGGTCGATCTGTGAAGTGGGACAGGTACCTAGTGCTTGTTCCTCTCACTGCTCCTCAAGCAGGAGGTGAAGTGGCTCATGATCAGGGGGCCCCTGGCCTGAACTGGATGCTTTTGAAGGAGGTCAGTTGTTAATAAAGGCAACAACTGTCCAGGAATTGATCCTGGACCATGCAGCCGACCTCGTGTGCATTATGGAGACCTGGCTGGACACAAAGTTGGGACCTATTTTGGTTGACCTTGTTCCAGCTGGGTACTCAATGTGGCATTAGCCATGGTCAGAGGGAGGGGGAGGGAAGAGACGGTGTAGTCACTGTTTTCAGGGATTCATGGCTCGTTAGGAGGTATCCAGTGAAATGTATGGTCGAGTATTGGAGGGTCTCCATTTTGTGACTGATTTGACGGGAGACAGATTGGGAGTGCTGTTAGCATACCTGTATGGCAGCATCCCTACACGCTCTAGCAGAGCTGTGGTCCCCCAAGATGTTGGGTCGCGGGGGGGGGGAGGGGGGGGGAGGACTTCAACATCCATGCCACCGGCCTGGGAAGGGCAAAGCATGCGTTCATGGCCGCCATGGATCTGTCTCAAGCGATCACTGATCCAACGCATGATGGAGGGCATACCCTGGACCGGATTTTTTTGTACCAGCCTTGAGGCAGAGGATCCGTTGGTGAAGGAGGTGTCAGCCGTGCCCTTGTCATGGACAGAGCATTACCTCCTACGGGCCGGTCTCCTGGTGCACGTCTGCCCTCAGAGGTGCATAGAACCATTTCAGTTGGTTCACCCCCAGAGACTAATGGAACCAGGAAGGTTCCAAAATGCTCTAGAAGAGTTACCCTCTAATCCTGATGACCCATCGCTCAATGACCTCGTTTTCTGGAACACCTTGTTGACAGAGGCCATTGACATGATGGCTCCTAGGCATCCACTCCCTAAGCGGCAGCAGCACCATAGGCCTCCTTGGTTTACTGAGGAACTGCGGTTGCTGAAGCAGGAAGGGCGGCAGAGCAACGGAGGGGTTCATTGCTATCCTCATAGCATCCGCAAAGTCCTGTCCAGCAAAGCTTTTCCAGGTGGTGAGGGGGCTTGTCAGTATGATCTCCCTCAGCCTGGAACTTCCATCTTCCAGTGGCCACCGTAACACGTTTGTCGATTACTTTGGGGATAAAATTGCTGATATTTACCACAATTTCAACTGCACTTATTACGATCGGTAATGAGTACGGAGGTTATGGAAGCCCCACCTTGTCCGATTTTATGGGATTGGTTTCAGTGGGTGTCGCCCATCGATGCAGAAGATGTTCTTGGGGTGGTTAGGGCCACCTCTTGTCAACTGGACCTGTGCCCATCCTGGCTGGTTAAGGTCAGCCAGGAGACACTGGGGCTGTTGCTGGTGGGGGTGATCAATGCCTCCCTTCGCGAGTGCAGAGTGCTGAGTTGCCTTAAAGAGGCAGTGGTGCGGTCTCTGCTCAAAAAGCCATCTCTTGACATTGACTCCCTCACCAGCTATCGGCCAGTCTCTAACCTTCCCTTTTTAGGAAAGGTTACTGAATGGGTTGTGGCTCAGCCGCTGCAGGAACATCTGAACCATATCAGTTTTCTGGATCCCTTGCAGGCCACCTTTCACCCAAATTACGGCACTGAGACTGCACTTGTGGCTTTGGTCAGCGACATCCTCTGGAAACTGGAACAGAGTCGCTTGACCCTGCTGATTCTATCAGATCTGTCAGCTGCATTTGATACCATTGACCACAAGGTATTGGTGACTCGCTTGTGAGACCATGTCGGTGTGAGCAGGATTATTCTTGAATGGTTCCTCTCCTTCCTGGCTGGAAGAACTCAGCAGGTGGTTCTCAGGGATTACTTTTCATCTCCCCGAGACCTCTCATGTGGAGTCCCGGAAGGCTCCATTCTGTCCCCTCTCCTGTTCAACGTGTATATGCAGCCGCTGAGCAGATTTGATGTTCGGTGTCATCAATAGGCGGATGACACCCATCTCTACCTCTCGTTTCATCTGACCCAGACCCAGCAGTCATGGTGTTTACTCAGTGTTTGATGGCTACGGGGGACTGAGTGAAGGCAAGTTGACGGACTCTGAATCCTGACAAGATGGAGGTGATACTAGTGGGGAGGGAGGTGGGGGTGGTGTCTCCCGTCATTGATAGGGTTCACCCCCCACTGGTCCCCCAGGTTTGTAGTCTGGGAGTGCTTCTCGACTCAGCTCTGCCTGGATGTCCAGGTGGATGCTGTGGTAAGGAACACATTCCTCCAGTTACATCTGGTGCAGCGGCTTCAGCCATATTTAGAGCTTTGCTACCCCGCCTCTCCTGCCACAGGCAGCTCGGGGCGGCTTACAGTTTGCAAAACAAACATTAAAACAATTAAAATACAACTAAAAAGGGAGGACAAAAAGAAAAATAATCCCTACCCAACAACCCACCCCCTCACCCATCTCCCCCGTCAAATGCCTGGTGGAACAGCCAGATCTTACAACTTCTTCAAAAAGAGGGGAGATCCGAGACCAGCCAGGCCACCACTGGAAGGGAGTTCCACAGCTGTGGTGCCGCCACTAGCAAGGCCCTCCCAAGTGGCCACCCCGGAAGACTCGGGGGACCTCAAACACCCCCCGATGACCGCAGGGGTCAGTCCAGCACCCGGGGAGTGAGGCAGTCCCACAGATAGGTAGGACCTAGGCCGTTTAGGGCTTTATAGGCCAAAACCAACACCTTGAATCGGGCCTGGAAAACCGTCAGCCAGTGCAGAGAGAAGAGCACTAGTGTAATGTGCTCCCGACGGCCCAGTTCTACCAGAAGATGGGTCACCACATTCTGCACCAGCTGCAGTCTCCGAGCCATCACCATGGGTAGCCCCATGTAGAGCACGTTACAATAGTCCAATCTGGAGGTGATGAAAGCATGGATGATGGTGGCCAGGTCAGAGCCTGAGACAAAATGGCCGAAGTCGTCACACCAGATGTAATTGGCAAAAGGTACTTCTCGCCACAGCCTCCACCTGGGCATCCAGGTGGAGCTGCACATCAAGGAGCACCTCCAGACTCCGTACCTGCAGTACCAATGGAGGGCAGACCCCCGTCAATAATGGGGGCCACCATCTCCATTGCCTTACCCACCAACATCACCTCCGTCTTGTTGGGATTCAGCCTCAGTCGGTTAGTCCTCATCCAGTCCCCTACAGCCGTCAAACATCGAGTAAGCACCGAGACCGCAGGGACTGGGTCTGTTGAAAAAGAGAGATACAGATGGGTGTCGTCAGCATATTGATGACACCACATGCCAAACCTCCTGATCACATCAGCGCGTGGCTGCATGTATATGTTGAACAGGAGAGGGAACAAAGCCAAACCCTAGAGGACTCCACACAAGAGGTCTCAGTAGGATTAAAAAGACACCCAAGAACCACTCGCTGCGTTCTACTTGTAGGAAAGAGCGGAACCATTAGAGAACAGTCTCACCCACGCCTGCACAGTCCCATCACCAACATCCCGTGATCAAATGTATCAAATGCAGCCGAAAGATCTAACAGAACCAACATGGTCAAAAGACCCCAATCTATTTCCCAGCACAGAACATCCACCAAAGCCACAAGCGCAGTCTCGGTGCCATACCCCAGACGAAATCCCGACTGAAAAGGGTCCAGATAACCGATGCGATCAAGATGTCCCTGCAGCTGCTGAGCCACTACCCATTCAAGAACCTGTCTCTTATACACATCTAGATGTGTATAAGAGACAGTCCCTAAAAAGGGAAGGTTAGAGACAGGCTGATAGCTGGCAAGGGAGTCAACATCAAGTGATGGTTTCTTGAGCAGAGGCCAAACCACTGCCTCTTTGAAACAGCCCAGCACTCTGCCCTCCTGACCACTCCAGCCAGCAATGGTCCCATTGTCTCCTGGCAAGATTTAATCAGCCAGGACGGGTAAGGATCTAATTCACAAAGTGTGGACCCAACAGTCCCAAGAACACCACCGGCATCGGGGGGTGTCACCGACTGAAATTGATCCCACAAAACCGGAGAAGACGGGGCTTCCATAACCTCCAGTTCCCCATATGTATTAATTGTGGTATCGAAGTCATGGTGAATCAGAGCAATTTTATCCACAAAATAATCCATAAACATGTCACAGCGAGCAGTAGATGACTTCACTCCAAGGCGAGGGAGGCCGGACTGACCAGCCCCCGCACCACTCGGAAAAGCTCCACTGGATGAGATTTAGTGGATGCTATGAGGGTAGCCAAAAAACCTCCTTTTTTTGCTGCCTGCATAGCTATGGCATAGGCTCGTAAACTGGCTCTATGACACAATCTGTCCGTTTCAGCACGCAAATGATGCCATCGTCACTCCAACCTCCACCCTTCTTGCTTCAGCCCATACAGTTCCTCAGAAAACCAAGGAAGCCTGCGGAGCTGTCACCTGGGCAGCGGACATCTAGGAGCTGTCCGATCAATGGCCTCTGTCAGCAAGGTATTCCATAACCAGACGATGTCAATGGAACAGTCGTCAAGGTCAGAGGGAAACTCACCCAGAGCCTTCCAGAACTGATCTGGTTCCATCAGCCTCAGAGGGCGAACCATCCAAATTGGTTCTGCACCTTTCTGGGGGCAGACATGCACCAGGAGCGAGGCCTGCAGGAGGTAATAGTCCAAGACAAAGGTACAGCTGATAACTCCTCCAGTAACGGAGGACACGCCTCAAGGCCGGTGTAAAACACAAGGTTTGTCCCCCCTGATGTGTCCGGCCAATTAAACTCTGAGACAGGTCCATGGCAGCCATGAACTCATGTTCCGCTCTCACAAGGTCAGCGTCAGCATGAATGTTGAAGTCCCCCAAGACTACTTACTTCGGGGACCGCAACACCACCCCCGACAAAGCATGTAGGGAGGCTGCTGCACAGGTAGGTGCACAGTATCCAATAGGGGTGGGAATACCGGTAAATCCGGAATCCGATAATGCCGGTACTGGGCGTACCGGCATTATCGGATTCAACCCGGTAAATCCGGTCCGGTTACCGGATACCGGATTTTTTTACATTGCAGCCATTTAAATGAATGGCTGCAATGTAAGCAAAGCCCCACCAAAAAAGTAAAAAAAAAAAAAAAAA
>QEPC01007325.1:545323-555597 GCA_003113815.1 Sphenodon punctatus
ACACAGTGCCCCATTGAAATCAATGAAATAAAACCGGTACCGGTATACTGGATTTAATCCGGGAATCCGGTTCTTTGAGAACCGGAAACCGGTAAATCCGGTATCCGGTATTTACCCCGGGGTTCCACCCCTAGTATCCAAGCAGCACTCCCAAACTGTCACCCACCAAATCAAACACAAGGTGAAGACCCTCAATACCAGATATGGATTGCACCGGATACTTCCTCACAGTCCAACCCTCCTTAAAAATCATGGCTACACCGTGCCCCACCCCCGTCCCTCCGAGCGCGGCTGATGCTGCACGCAATACCCAGCCGGAACAAGGTCAGCCATGTCTCAGACTCTGATCTGGCCACTATCATCCATGATTTCATCACCTCAAGACTGGACTGGACTATTGTAATATGTGGGGCTGTCCATGGCGACGGTCTGAAAATTGCAGCTGGTGCAGAATGCGGTGGCCCATCCCCTCACAGGGACGGGTTACCAGGAGCACATTACACCAGTGCTCCATTCTCCACACTGGCTGCCTATAGTCTTCCAGGCCCAATTCAAGGTGTTGGTGCTTACCGATAAAGTCCAACATGGCCTAGGCCTTACCTACCTGTGGGACCGCCTTGCTCCCCAGGCTCTGGATCCACCCCTGCAGTTGACCAAGGGCACCTTTCTTGAGCTTTTGGCAACTATGGAGAGGGCAATCTCCATGACTGCACAAAGGCTGTGGAACTCCCTTCTGACAGAGGCTCAGGTGGCCCCGGACCTCCTCTCCTTTCGACCAAGATGTAAGACCTGGCTGTTCCACCAGGCTTTTGGTGAGGAAGATGGGTGGAGGGACTGGGTTACGGAGGGGGGACTGATGCGTTTTGACTGCATTCATGGACGGGAATGTTTTATTGTGTATTTATATTTGTTTTATTATTATGTGGGGTTTTTTGTATTTTATGCTTGTTCACCACCCCGAGCTGCTTTAGCAGGAGGGACGGGGTATAAGTTATTTAAATAAAATAAATAAAGAAATGTGAAAGTGCACTCTGCAGGCTGAGCTCTTGGCTCTGTTCCATGTGTCCAAAAAAACAAACACAAAAAAACCCAAAAAACACCACCACCAGAATGAGAAATCAAATCCCAGTAAACTACAAGAATCACTTCCAGATTGCAAACCACTGTCTGGACAAAACATTATGGCTAGATCAGTAATGTAGGATGCTCATGTTTTAAAGTTGTTTGGTTGAGGAGCCCAACTATACTGATTTTAAAGTTCTTAGCAATAGAGTTTAGACCACTGCGTAGAGCAGGAGTCGGAAACCAGGAGCTAACTCTAACCCATGGGTGGGGTTGCCAGATATGCAAGCTTTTCCAGGTGCCAGTGCAGGCTCTGCAACATATATTCTTCATAAGTGTCCTGGAACAATGTGTATATCTGGCAACACTGCCCATGGCCAGTTTTTATTTGGCCCACTGATCCAGTCCCACCTCTAACCATTGGAAGAGCGAGCTCAGGAGAAGGGGCATAGATGAAGACGAACTCAAAGACGGGAAGGATCCATGGCACAGTTCCATAAACTGACCATTCCTTTTCTCCCTCCCATTCGAAGCACATTCCTTAAGCATCCCTCCCCCTTCCTCCTATGTGTTCACTCCTCCCCCAGAGTTTATACTAATTTTCAAAGTGGCCAATAGAAGCTAAACATCCCCCACCCTATTATAGAGCCTTTTGTAATATGAAACAGTATCATAAAAGCAATGCTTACTGAAAAGGGGGAACTTCAATTTAAGCAAACCAGTGGGAGCACCAGTGTGGTGTAGTGGTTAGGAGTGCAATGCTCGGACAGGGAGGGAGGGAGGGAGGGGGAGACCCCTGGTTCACATCTCACCTTAGTCATGAAGTCACTGGGCAATCATAGGCCAATCACAGAACTGTCAGTCTAACCTACCTCACAAGGCTGTTGTGAGGATTAAAATTGAGTTAGTTGTTAATGTTACAGTTAAGAAATTAAAGAATTGTAAGCCACCCTGAGCCTAATATAAATAAGTTGTATGGTCATTCTACAAACTCCAGAAGCCAAGCTGAGCCGGTTGACTAGTCTCATCTCGAGTAGCAGGAGTCATACTGCAGCTCCCTTACACGGCTCTCCCTCTTACCACCTATGGCTCTTCACTCAGAAGGTTCCTGCAACAAGAGCCACAGCTGTTCTGCTGCTGGCCTCTCCATGAGTTAATTCAGGAGCCTGATTGTCATTCCTCTAGCTCACAGCTGTCCTCGTCATTCCACCCCTCCTCATGGCCTTCTCCATGTTGAAGCTATAAGGAATGACTTGTTTCCCCTTCCTTGCACTTCTCCTTATTTCATTAGAATCCTACAGCGAGAGCTGAACAGACCCCAAAGTCAGCCTTCTTAATGGTGCAGGATCGGCCATACTGGAACTTTCCTAGACATATGCTTGACTAACTCTTAAAATGTGCACCACTTCCCTAGGTAGCCTGTTCCATTGCCTAATTGTCCTGACAGTCAGGCAATTTCTTTCATTGTTTAATCTAAAACTGGCTTCCTTCAGCTGGTGCCTGTTGCCTCTTGCTCTGCCATCCAGAGCAAAGGAGAACAATTGTTCTCTATCATCTGTATGGCTGCTTTTCAAGTATTTGTAGAATGTTATCACACTCCTCCCCTAGTCTCCTACCTAAACATACCCAGCTCCTTCAACCTCTCCTCATATGACCCCTCTTCCAAACCCTTTTTCATCTTTGATGCTCTCCTCAGTATCTCCTCCAATATCCTACACCATTTTCTGTAGTTCCACTGCGCCAAATAAGTATTTGACCTTGTCCAAAAAGCTTCTTTGCATTTCTTTACAGGCTGTTAAATCTTATCGTTTGCACATACACATTATTTTCAACTCACACTCTATGCCATTCCTTTTAATAGGTTTCCTACTCAAGTGCTTTTCCTGGGAAGCAACCAGGAAAGAGGCATCTGGTGCTTTAACACCTGTCTGTTTCCCTCTCTCTTCTCAAAGTGGTACTTGAATCAAATGGTCATGCCTACAGGGAGTAATCACTCAAACTGGGACAATCCAGACAATCCGGATTGATAAGCAACTCGTTGCTCACTTTCATTTGTTCCTCAGTGCGATTTGAAGAAAACATTTGTCTTGTGAACAAATCTATATCATATATTACATTTCCATCCCAGTAGTAGGATCTTGAAGAAAATAAATTTGGCTTAAGATCTCTGTGCTCATTTATGAAGTCATAACAGCTCAAGATTTTTGTTCTAAAAATTCAAGTTAGCACAAGCTCAGTTTAAACTCGTCATCCTTTCAATTTTCACTTGTCTCCTGTAATGAAGAGATATGCAAAGTATCTGCTCACAGCCCCATCTTTCATAAAATTAGTCTGCTTTAGGCTTGACCTTCAACAAAATAGATTAATACCAAGATGACAAGCGAGACTTGCATTCAGTTTTTGGTTTGGTTTTTTAAATGTCTTTTGCAGAAATGTCATACACATCAGGAAACATGAGCAGACCTGCCTTGTCCGTTGTGTGTTACTACAAACATCCTAAATATTTTGAAGGGAAAACTGCACACGATTCATTCTTGTACATGTACTGACCACAATATACAACCAAATTCAAAACACAATTTTGGTGAGTATGGGCGAGCAAGGTTCCATTGATCAATTTAGCTGGTCAACAAGAGTATGCTTGCTAATGAAGACAAACTATGCTCTTAAAACCACAAGATGGATTCTTTAGGAAATTAATGCAATAAAGAGACTGGAGGGGAGTCTGCAGCAAATACTTAAATCCTCATTTGGCAAATGGGGGATGGACCCAATAAAGATGTCTTATTTAAGTTAGAAGAACTCTAGATGGGCACCAGGTTGCAAAAATCCATGGTCTTGGGACAGGTGGGTATTTCTACTTTGATATGCACAATGATTTTTCAAAACCACTGTCAGAAATTAGCTACAATTTTTCAGAATCTGTACACTATCCTCCCCTCCAATCATTCCCACACTCCTCCACAGTCAGATCCATGTGGGAGGAGAAATCAGAAACACGTCCCTTTGTCAGTCCAGCAACCCAGGCAAGCACACCTAGCTGACCCCAAAAGGAGCAGGCACAAGAAAAAATAATTTAATTTCTTTTTTAAAAGTAAAAATTCTTTAGTTTTTCGTAAGCCATGCTTTCTGTGCTTCTTCTGGGAAAGGAGGGAAGTTGGGAGCAGGAGCATGGACAATGGTGGTATGGCACAGGGATAGGCCATTTGGGGGGCTGGGGACTGGAAGGTGGTGGGAAGGGAGGGTAGCAGGTGCACCAAAAATGGGGGCCAGGGAGTCCGCTGACCTAGAGTAGCCCAGCAAAGAAAAGCCCGGGTGCATAGAGAACTACCATAAGAAAGCTACAGGCAAAGGTTGGATGCTGGCCAGTTGCAGAATAGCCGGCCACATGTTCGTTCATCTGTGCTTCCTACTGCCATTTCCTGACTAGCCTGCAAATCCCAATAGGAAATGGCATCCAGCAGGTCTGCATGTGCTAATAGGGAACGCACAGGGAGAGACTGCCTGGCAAGAAATAGCATTGGAAGGAGGGGAGGGGGCAAGGAGTGAAAGTATGCTGTCCCAGTGCTGGGGTGGGGAAGCCAGATGGGCTAGAGGAAGAAACAGTGACACACAGAAAACATTTTTTAAAAGACTTTATTGACATTACAAAAAGCTCATTTAAAAACAGTTCACTGATGCTCAGACTGCCACCAATGGTGGGTTTGGGGATTAGCATCGCAATTGATGTGCCAGCACAAGGCTTCCTGGATCTCTCTGGTAATGTGCTGCTCCACTTGGTTCAGCTGGTCCCAGAATAGGGACACTGAGTCATTGGAGCTAACTGGCGGGGGGTTCTCCAATGTGGCCCCACCAGTCTTGCAAATGTTGTGGAGAACACAGGCGGCAGCAGCAGCAGCAGCAGCAGCAATTATTTATTTACATTCAATTTATTTGCCACCCCCTCCTGCCACAGCAGCAAGGGGCAGCTTACAACTATTTTAAATATAAATAATAGCTAGTGTAACACACTGTGAACCCAAAGGCAGAGCTTTAAATAAAAAATAAAAAAACCACACACCCCTCATCCCCAACCATCACCCTCGCCAAAGGCCTGGTGGAACAGCTAGGCCTTACCTTGTGGTCGGAAAGAGGGGAGACCTGGGGCCAGGCAGACCTCCAATCAGGAGGATGTTCCACAACCAAGGTGCAGCCACCAAGAACGCCCCCTTCACTGTCGCCACCCAGGGTACCCGGGAAGCTTCAAGGACAGCACTCCCAGTCAAATGCAGTTCACATTAGAAGTGGAGCAGTCTCTAGCTGGAAACCAATTCTAAATGAAAATAATCTCCAGTGCTGCTTTAATAGCCCAAAAGTTCTCTCCACAACAGAGCGTGTGGCACTGAGCTGCCGGATAAAGTACCTTTGCTCCAGGGTACAAGCGATGCTGTATGCATTCAGGGATTCTGGGGTTAGGCAGAATTCCCAAGAACAGGCCTCATGAGTACCCCCTCAGCGCATGTTTCAATGGAGGTTCCAAAATCTCTGGAGCACATGCAGCCAAATAAGGGGGAAGATGCAGACGTCGTGGTTCTTCCTGGACTACCCCGTCAGCACATCCACAAACTGTGTACGGTGGTCCTCTATGGCCTGGAGAACCACAGAGAAAAAAGCTTTTGGTTCAGGTAGTCATCCTTGCTATGGGGTGGGCAGATGATTAAGAAATGGCTCTCGGTGATCGCTCTTATACAGTTTAGAACTCCTCTTGCCAAAAGCCCTCCATTACCTCAGTGGGGTCAGCTAACCACACCACCCAGTCCAGCAGCACTTCAGCTATCATTGGGCAAACCTCAACTAGTACTGTGTCCACCTTGGAGGTTCCAACACCAAATTGCTGGACAACAGAGCAGCAGGAGTGGAGGGCTTCCAGATGGCGATGGCAACATGCTTGCCCACAGGGATGGTCGACCACATCACTGTTCTCCATTTCTCCAGTCGTAGCCCAAGGACCTTGACTATCTGAAGGTCACGGTGATAGGGCATCCTGAAGTTTGCGACCAACTTGCCTCTCCCCACAAGGACAAAACATTCTCCCACCAGTCTCTGCTTTTCTCTTTCACCCAGACCAGCCTCTCAATAAGTACAGCCCTGCGCATGGTGTTAGTGACTGAAGCCATGTCTCCTGCCAGGTACCACTCCGCATTAATCAGATGCCCTTGTACAGCTTTAATCCTCCCCAGTGCAGTTCGTTGTCACTGGAAGCAGCCCAGTGCACGGCACCAAAGCAGGAGCCACCTCCATGGTGTAGTGCGCTCCACTATCCCACCAAGTGTCAAGTGAAAGCCTCTCTGTGCCTTGACATCACATCGCACCAACGACAGCAGTAAGCTTGGATCTGTTGGACGGCTCACAGATTCTGCTCGGCAGAGGAAAAGAAGCACAAGGAAGTTCTCAGCATGCATCTCCATGGCTGCGGTTCCAGTGTCTGAACTCTGCAAACTATATGCCAAACGTTTTGAGCAGCTTAGAGCTGATTGGCTGCATGCCGCATGCAAGAGCTATTGGCCACTTTTGGTCATGTGTCCTTATTGGACTGGCTGCATGCCAAGCGTGAGCTGCTATTGGTTACAGGCCGCCTATTGGTTGAAAGTGTTTTTGCAGAGCTTATGCACTTTGTGTGTGTTGCTGCACCTGCATTTCTGTCACAAGCACATCAGTGCACATGCCAACTCACCTGAAAATCTTACGAATGTTAGCACCATGAAAGCATGCAGTTTTTTAATTGGAGGGAAGCCACCGTATGTTAAGGAATGGGCAGGTGGAAGGATCTGCAAGGCAGTGAAGGTCACCATACTCAGAATGTATGTGGGAGCGGAGCTACCCACTGGTTAAAAGTAACTCAATCTCTTATCTTTTGAAAGTAACAGTTTTTGCTTGAAATGAGCACAAGGGGTCAAAACACCATAGAAAGCTATTGCTGCGGGTTGCTTCCCCAGGATGTAAGCCAAAGGACTACAGCTTTTGGCTGTGGCCACCTGGGTTACAGGGCCCAGAGAAATTGGGGAGTGACTGATACCCTGGCCTTTGCGGACATTTGAATGAAGTCTGATGTACAAAGAGAACCGTCAGGCCCATCCTCTGAGGCAACCTATGCGTGTGTAGGGTGGCCCATGTATACAATGAGGTACCACGTATCCACGAGTAAGTGCAGACACCTTGCTCCATTTCCAAGTCAGTGCAATGTAAGAGTATAAGCCCCAATGAGATGAGAGTTTGGAATCCAAACAAACGTGAGAATTTTCTTAACATGTGTGCACTGCCAGACATAAGACAGTCAGCAACGGGAGTCTAGACCCTCCTTTCTGCATTTTTTCATCAGTGCCCTGAGGACAGCAATAGGATACCCACAGAGCCATTGGGAGTGCCTTGATCAGATGTGAATCTCTTAGGGGAAAACAAGTGACTCAGGGTACAGGGAATGTGAACTAAATGAAGGAGAGCATGTTGTCCTATACAAGGTTTGGGAACTCGGAGAAGCAAAGAGCACCCTCACAAGAGGGGATGTTTTCCACCCTCACTGTATGGTAACGCAGAAGCAGAAGGTAATGTACAAGAGACAGATGTTTGTTGTTTGGGTCTTTTTGAAAACCGAGAGGAATTTCCAACAGTACAGTGGGCAAGACCCCAATAAAGCTGTGTGCTGCTGCCTGCCAGTACATTGTCGAGAGCTGTGCATGCAAGAAACTGGGTTGATAACATGCAAAGACAGATTGCTTCCAATTTCAATTTTTACTTTTAACTTTTATTTTTTACTATAGGCACTCAATACATTTATGTGATTTGCTCAATAAACTCATCATTAAGAAAAAGGTTAGTTCCAGCTCCCATGCACTGGCAGGTATACGCCCAGGTATGAACCTCCGTGGTGGGAGGGGACAGCAGGCACTTTACCACTTCCTGGAATCATGCCCCGGAAGAAAAAAAACACTGGTGCGGCTGCTTCTTCCCATGGTTCACAGCAGCTGTGAGTTATCAGATGGGTTGGGATACTGAAAAGGGGGGGTTGGTGGGAGGAGCACAGCAGGGAAGAATGCCTGCCTGTGTATTAGGCTTGCTACACTAAACTTTTGCATGGGTGCTGCACAAGAAACACACGCAGGGGGCTCCCTGTTAATTAGGATCTGCACGCTAAAAACATATGAGTGGAGGATGCACAGACCAAACCCAGGATCCGGGAGGCTATTGCCTTGTTTGTTAGCACCCTGAGATTCAGCACTGCATGCAAGGTTCTCCTAATTCCTGCTGACCAAGCTATGGCAGGGAGGGGAGTGAGTAGAAGAGACCTCCCCACGAGCCCCGCAGTGTTGAGTCCCAGCTCCAAGGTTCGAGCGCAGCACTGCAAGCAGAGTTAAAAACAACCTACTTCACAGCTCCCAAAGTTTACCTCAAGTTTTTCTGATGAGCTGAAATGCAGGTTTTCACAGCATTTACCTTTAGTTTCCCCGAATGGGTCTCTCTTCTACAACTTTAGATCTTTACATACTTCATTTCAAAATACAAAAGTGTATCCACTTTATATCCATTTCAATAGATGCTCATTTCAGTTGGATCCACCACTTTGATTTTGTCATATAAAAAAAAAGCTTCAGAATTCTCCTGAATTTTCATAGTTTTTTTTTAGAAGTCAAAATGCAATAAAAACTAATCTAAAATGTGCTCAATTAAAATTTTGGGGAGCCCATAGTAAATTCATAGACATTTATTTTATTTAATTTAAAATGTATATCCCGCCCTTCCTGCCCACAGGGCAGTATTAATCCATATTAAAAAAGCTGCATTTATCGTATCATCTGGTAGGAGCTAATTCTAGCATCGCAATCGGTGACTAAAACCATGGGCTTTCCGACATACTCCCCTTCAAATTAATGACCAAAGCTTCCTGGCTTGAGAAGGAATAGAACTCCTGTTGAAGGATATTTGATAAGATAAATGCTTTGTTAGTTTAACCTTCTGTAGGGCTCTCTCCTCAAACCTGAAGGAAGATACTTTTCTCCTGGAAATCTACTAGTCCCTCCTCTACCTAATTAAGCTTCAAGGAAGGCTGCCAGGGAGGACCAACTAGAAATGCTCTACTCAGAGTAAAAGAGGGCATGACAGAAATGAGATGTTTTGCCCTTTTATTCAAACTCAGTTGGAAGCAAAAGGATGGCAGACACAACTTCCCAATTAGAGTGTGCCTCATTTCATGGAGGGAATGGAAAATTCTGCTTTCCCCGGAAATTTTGTCTCTATTGTTTCCAAAGTGCAAGAATGACAACAGGAGGGTTTTGTGGGAGAGTTTTAACATTGGTTATAATTGAAACAAAATGTGCCAAGTAATTTAGGCTCACAAACTTTTATCCAAGGGCAAAAGCCTCCTATTAGATATGTGGGGGGAAGGAATGAGCTTGGAAGAAACAATAGAACCATGAACAAGCCTATCTGCAAAAATAAGAGCCAAAGCCGTCAACGCTAAACAAAAGAGGAAAAAAAAGATCAGCTCACATTTAAAATCAGGCCAGTTACACAATATCCAGGGTTGCCAAGATCCTGATGTAATCGACACCCCATGAACTGCCTCCCAGTCGGTTTCTGCTACTGGCAAGGGAGACATGGACAACATACTAGTTGCAGAAAATAAGAGCTCATTGGGCATTTCCAGAATACTAGCTACTAATTTTCAGCGTTCCACACACATTTTGGTCATTTATATGGATATATGCACAAACCTACCACTTGCTAGTTTGCTTTGGATATTCTGTCCGCAGACTTTTGCAGGCACGAGGTAAGTAATATGTACTGGCACACAGCTACTGTTTACATCCAGAGATGTGCACTTCCCTGCTACCCATTTTTAGTCATCAATGGACCAGAGATTTGCATTTTTTGAAGGGCCAGACTAGAGCCTGCATATCGAGAGCTACTGTGGTGTAGTGGGTAAGAGCGTAGTACTTATTTATTTATTTTAAAAATTGTAACCCTGCCCTTCACAGATGGCTCAGGGCAGTTTACAAAAATACATCTTTCCCCCTTAACCCTCCCTAACCTCATAAAACCCTCCCCAACCATCCCCTCACACCCCTACCAAACCCCCATTCCCTATCCCTGCCTAATGCTCTAACAAATAAAAAGGTCTTACACTGCCTCCAGAAGATGCCCAGGCTTGGGCTCAAATGAACCGGGAGGGAGGGAGG
>QEPC01007325.1:578459-604868 GCA_003113815.1 Sphenodon punctatus
TGGCTCAGCAGGATAAAGAGTCAGACAGAGCAGAGCGAAAGAGGTGAGTTTTAAGGAGAGATTTGAAGGTATGAAGGGAGGGGGCAAGGCGGATGTGGACAGGGAGGGAGTTCCAAGTCCGTGGGCAGCAAGTGAGAAGGAACGAAGGTGCTTAGAGGAGCAGGGAAGGCGTGGAAGGGTGAGAAGGGACAGAGGAGGGGCGAAGTGCATGGGCTGGAGTATGGAGTGCGATAAGTGCAGAGAGGTTGGGGGGAGTGAGGTTGTGAAGAGCTTTATAGGTGAAGACTAGGAGCTTGTGTAGGATTCGTTCAGGAAGGGGAAGCCAGTGAAGCGAAGAGAGGAGGGGCTGCACATGGTCGAAGCGACTGGCGAGGTGGATGACCCTGGCAGCAGAGTTTTGGACGGAGATGAGGGGAGAAAGGTGATACCGGGGAAGGCCAGAAAGAAGGAGCTTACAGTAATCGAGGCGCACCCTTCCACCCACGCAGCCTGGATGGGAGAGGGAAAGTGAGTGGGGTTGGGTTTTTTTTACATTGCAGTCATTCATTTCAATGGCCGCAATGTAAAAAAATCCAGCACGGGGAACCGGTACCCCAGATTACCGGGTTAATCTGAAACTGCCGGTACAGCAAAATATCAGCAGTTTCGGATACCGGGGGAACCGAAATTCCCACCCCTAGTGATCAGTAAACCCAGCTGATTCAATTTCACACCTGACACTCCTGCCCCACACATTTCTAGCCATGAAGATATAGTCTATATACGTATATGATATATGTCTGTTTAAGTAAAAGGTGTACTCTGTCCTTTTGATGTCTGAGCATCCACACATCAACTAGCTGAGCCCTGTCTATGTCCCTCCTGATCTTATTCTGTCCTTTTTTCAATTCCCTCCCCCTCCCCCCCCCTCAACATCCATCTGAGTAAGAGGGCTGTTCAGATCACCCATCATGATCAAGGTACCCTGGCTGTGAGGTTTCACCAGCTCTAGTATCTTGTGTGTAAATTGCGCCTGTCCCGTGTTCGGGGCATAGAAAGTACAAAACATGTAGTTTTCCCCTGCCAGTGTTCCCTGCACCAACAGAAACCTACCCTCCGGGTCCTTACCTGTGTTGTTTCTCACAAAGTCAAGTTTGCTATCAAAAGCCAGTAACACCCCCGCCCTTTTAGTTTTTGCATTTGCAAAAATTATATCATAGCAGCCTCTGTCTCACATCCTGCAGTTATCCTTATTTACCAAGTGAGTTTCCTGCAGGGCTGCAATCTGTATTTTATGTCTTTTTAAATATTGCCACGTCTTTTTTCCTTTTTGTTGGACAATTCAATCCCTTTACATTTTAATGTACAAAGTTTTAACTCCATCTTCTTTTCTATTACATACCTGCCATCTGTCCTTTATATCTTGCTTCTCATAGCCTTTTAAAAAGAACCCCTTGTCCATTCCCTCTCCCCCCTCCACACGTCCCAACATCCCTCCTCCCATATCCCCCGGGGTACCTGTTCCTTCTCCACCCTTTAATAGGGTTTAATGTAGTCTTTGAGGGGTTTGCCATGGAGTCGCATTGTTTCCACCTGTCGCCCCAGCAAGCCCTTCCCTGTGTCCAGTATCTCATTGGACCCTTGGGTCCATCTCTCTGTCCCTTAACACTATCAATACAGTCTCATCTCTTCTCCTTTTCCTCATTCTCATTTAACCGTGTTCCAGTCTCTGTCTCTCCCTTCTTTTCCTGTGTCCCATCTCTACTCCGTGCACTCCTCATTCCCCTGATCTCGCATTTCTGGCATCTTGTATTTCAAGTATTTTTCCAGCGCTTGGATCTCATGGAAATTCCTTCGGCGCCCTTGATGCATAAATGAGAAGATTGCAGGCTCTCTCACTTGAGCTGGCACGCCTTGTGCTTTAAATTTGTCTAAGAATGCTTACCACTTTCTTCTTCTCGCTATAGTGGCAAGGGCCAGATCTGGCTGAATCACCCCCCTGTGTCCTTCAAACTACAGTTCTTTATTTTTTCTGGCTTCCCAAAGCACCCTCTCTTTATCTTGGAATTTTAAGCATCTAAAGATCAGAGCCCTGTGGGTTCTCCCTCCTTAGGTTGCGGTCTCATGGTTCTATGCCCCCTTTCTATTTCAATATTAGGGATCGGATCTACTTGTGGGGAGACAGTTTTCAAAACTTTCTGAATCAGGGCTCTCCTTCCTTGTGCATCTGTGGCTTCTGGGATCCCCTGTATTTACAGGTTGTTTCGCCTTCCTCTATTCTCCAGATCCTCTAGTTTGTGTTGCACTTCCCCCCCCCCATAGCCTTTCCCATTGCCAGCAGTCTTTCCTCCCATTTTCCTTCCATGTCTTCCCTCTCCTTTATCTTTACTTCCAGCTCTGTCACTTGTGCGGAGACCCCATCGAATATTTTATTGAGTGTTCCCACTACACTGTTTACTTTCACAATCCCTTCATTTAAGGTCTCCCACTGTCTCTTTGAGTCCTCATGCTGAGCCTTAATTGTTTGTGCGAGGGTAGCTATTTGCAGGGCCAAGTCTGTTTATTCCCCGCTTCGTTGTCGCGCCACCACAGCCGCCATTTTGGGCCGCGCATCGCTTGGCTCCCTTCCCCCAGAGCTCTCTCTTTCCACGGTATTTATTAGCGTTTCTGGCCCAGGAAGGTCCCTTTTTTCTTTTTCTTTTTTTTTTTAAGCTGTTCGGGAGGCCGGCAGGTTCTTTTTGATATTCCTGCCCATAGATTTTTATTTTGTTTCGTTTTTACCTTTTTGTTAGCGTTATTTCCAGGGCTGCTAGGAGCGCTCGGCAGACGCAGCTACTGTCCACGCATGCCCAGTGGTGCCCCTCAGACTACTGTAGTTTTCAAATAGTTTCCTCAAATTTTTACAATCCCTGCACTGGAAAACCGGTCTCTCAAAAGCAGGGTTCAAGATATACCTGCACTTTCCTTTTTGCATATTTTATTGGGGAGATTATTGGACAGAAACATTTCAAAAAGCATGTCAAATCTTTATTCCAAGGAGTGGAATTTAACAAATTTAACCAGGTTTTAAAAGACATTCCAAGAGCAGAAGACAAAGGGCTCTCTCTCACATTACCTGCGAGGGGGTGGGGAGCTTCCGCAATTGCAGGAGTCTGCCATCACACCTCTGCTCTCACAGGAATTAGTGCATGTGAGAATGTGCTACTCCGCTTTTATGCCACAAGACAACCCATCCTAGTAAGAGCTACATGTGGGGACCTGGGCGTGCACTCACATTCTCATGGGATAGAAGCGGAATAGTACATTCTCGTGTGCTAATTCCCGCAAGAACAGAGCCATGATTGCAATCGCTGACGTTCCCCCTCTACATCTTCCCCCCCCTCCCCCATGTAACGTGATATAGCACCCAATGTACTTCAGGTTATATCTTTGATTGAACCAACTTCTATTTTTGAGTATACAAGCTTTTAGGCTACAACAGGTCCTTCCTCAGATATGTAAAAAGTCAACTATGGACTGAGATAAAAATTAATTAATTTATTTTATTACACTTATTTGTCACCCCCTCATGCCCATGGCATCTCGGGGCAGCTTACAACACCAATAAAAACAATCTAAAAAACACCTAAAACCCCACCACCCCTCTCCCACTATTAATACACACACCCCTCCTCTGAAGGCCTGGGAGAACAGCCAAGTCTTACAGGCTCGATGGAAAGCCAATAAACTTGGGGCCAGACAGGCTTCCTCTGGGAGGGAGTTCCATAATCGCGGCCCGGCCACCGAGAACGCCCTCTCCATTATGGCCCCCGCCTTACATAGGGGACCTCCAAGAAGACACCCCGGGGGGACTGAAGGGGCCGCCCTGGGGCACGGAGGGTGAGGCGGTCCCTGAGGTATCCGGGGCCAAGACCGTGTAGGGCTTTATAGGCCAAAACCAATACCTTGAATCTGGCTCGGTACGTTATAGGCAGTCAGTGCAGCATGCAGAGCACAGGAGTAATATGCTCTCGCCGACTCATCCCCGCAGTTGACAACTTGGGACAAGTCCATGGTTGCCATGGCATCCATGAACTCTCACGCCGCTCCTACAAGGCCGGCATCAGCATGGGCATTGAAGTCCCCCAGGACCAAGGCCCTGGAGGAGTTCAGCACCACCGCCTAAACCAGCTCTGCTAGAGCAGCAAGGGATGTATTGCCCCCAGCCAAATCAAACACCACATGGAGGGCCTCAATCCCTGGAATCTCCAGAACTGGAATCTCCTAACAGGCTATGTCTCTTTAAAAATCATAGCTACACCACCACCCCGGCCCCCAGTGTGGGGCTGGTGCTGCACGGCATACCCAGCTGGAACGAGATCGGCCAAGATTGGCCCCGCCTCCTCATCCAGCCAGGTTTCCATAATACATGCAAGGCCCGCAGCTTCATCCAGGATCAGGTCCCGGATTACCGGGGCCTTATTTGCCACTGACCTTGCATTTAGCAGCATCAAGCCCCCACAGGCAGACCGTAGACCTTAGATGTATTTTACATGCCTGACGAAAGACCCGATGTAACCCAAAAGCTTGCATACTCTCTCCAACTGAAGTAAGTTCAATCAAAGATACAATCTGAACAACCTTGTCTCTGTATCTTACATTTGGAAGCAGCACAGCAACCACACTCTCTTTAGAGACATTCTACTCATCAGCAAACCTCTTTTTTTTTCTCTCTTTTTTTTTTTTAATTACAAGAAGGATTTTAATGGTAAATCTTTCCCTAGTCATCACAAGCCACTGATGCAGATCTGAATGACAGACTCTTGAGACTACAGAGGTGTAGGTGCTGCGTATACCTAGTAGTGCTACAGAAGTCTCATTAACAGGCAACTCCATAGTTTCTCTCTCTTTCTTCCTAAGCTAGAAGTCAGACTACCATCTCTCTCGCACACACAGCACATGCAATTGTGTGTTGTGAACGTTTAAGAAGGAATGCAAATATGAAGTCACAGAACAGTTATTAGTAATTTGTAACCTAGCGCTAAAATCTGCCATGGTACCCAAGTATTGGAAGGTAGCAAACTTAAAACCAATATTTTTAAATGGCTCCAGAGACTCTGGAAACTACAGACCAGTGAGCCAGACGTTGGTGGCAGCCAAAACGGTGGAGACAGTTGTAAAGAACAGAATTAGCGGACATAATGATAAACATGACATGAGGGGGGAGAGCCAACATAGTTTTAGTAACGGGAAGTCATGCCTCAGTAATTTCTTGGGAGTTTTTCAAGGGTGTCAAACAAACATGTGGACAAGGGTAATGTGCTCAGTGTAGTATATCTGGATCTCAGAAAGCATTTAATAAGATTCCTCAAAAGAGCCTCTTGAGAAAACCAAGGCTGCGATCCTGCTCTCCTTTCCCCTAAACCTATGTAAAGGCAGCTCTGGAGCCCTTGCGCTGGCAGATCCCCCTCCTCCAAAAGCACAGTGCGTTTCATGCACCAAAACAAGCAGGCTCACCCGGGTGCCCAAGCAGTATTGCTCTCCTTCCCCCTGCCACACCCCCTGCACCTGGGAGATGGAGTTGCACCACCATGCCACTGGCCACCCCTTCACTGTAAGGGGCTGCCATGGCACCCTACTGCACCCTCCCCAACATTGCCTTATCCCTGATGTGCATGGGGTCAGACATGCTAAGCTGTGCAGCACTCCTGTGCCTGGATTCGCAAGTCCTGCCTGCCGGGAAGCTGACGGCAGAGACATTGTTGAAGGAATGGCACAAAGGGCTTTGGATGGGGGCAGGGAACTGGGGGCTTCTCTGCGGAGAAGGGAGCTTGTCCTGTTGGTGGGGACAGGGAGGGCTTGCTTTGATGTGGAGGTGCTTGCCAGTGCTGAAGGGGGTGGGGAGGCGACATTGAGGTACAATAGGGGACAGAGGCTTCTCTTACCAGAGAAAGGTTACTGGGATGCTAGGAAGCAGACCAAGGCAGCTCGCACCGGACATTTATTCATTTGGAAGGCAGACCCCACACCCTGCAAAGCCAGCTTTCAATCTTGCCGGGTCTGCTCCCAACCCTCCAGTTATTCTCCTGCACACTGGTAAGTCTCGACTCCTGTTCCCCTAACCCCTATTGTGGTCCCCTAGGATAGCAACCACCCCTCCCCTCCATCTTTCCCTGATGATTCCTGTCCTGTCTCCTGGGTGTGCGCTTCAGCTTGTAACCACTATAGCCAGCACAGCCTGTTAAGTGGAATCAGTGCAGTCTGCACGCGTCCACACTTGCTCACCCTGCCACTGCAAATCCCACCATAGCAGGATCCCAGCCTAGGTAGTCATGGGATAGAAAGCAGTGTCCTGTCGTTGAGTAGTAACTGGTTAAAGAGTAGGACTAGATGGTCAGTTTTCACAATGGAGGGAAGTAGAGGGGTGCCACAGGGGTCTGTACTGGAATTAGTGGTGTTTAATATAGTGGTGTTTAATATAGTCGTTAATGACCTGGAAAAGGGAGTCAAAAATGAAGTGATCAAATCTGTAGATGACATGCCGTTATTCAAGGCAGTTAAGACTGGGATAGACTGTGAGAAGTTACAGGAGGATCTTGAATGCCACTATTTAAAGCCATGGTGTGACCTCACCTTGAATACTGTGTGCCGTTCTGGTCACCCCATCTCAAAAGAGAATGGAACTGGAAAAAGTACAGAGAAAGGCAACAAACATGGTCAGGGGTATGGAACAGCTTCTGTACAAAAGAGGCTTAATAAGGTAGGGTTCTTCCACTTGGAGAAGAGAGGATAGAGGGGATATGGTAGAAGTTTATCATAAATAGTAATTTACTCTCTCACGTAGTACTAGAACTAAGGAACACGCCATGAAACTAACTGGCAGCAGATTTAAAACAAAGAATAATAGAATCTTAGAGTTGGAAGGGGCCTCAGAGGTCATGTAGTCCAACCCCCTGCTCTAGGCAGGAAATCCCACAGCTACAGCATCCCTGACAGATGGCCATCCAGCCTCTGTTTGAAAACCTCCAGCAAAGCAGAGCCCACCACTGTCCTAGGCAGTCTGCTCCACTGTCGAACAGCTCTTACCCTTAGGAAGTTCTTCCTGATGTTTAGCCAAAATCTACTTTCTTGTAATTTGATCCCATTGGTTCTAGTCCTGCCCTCAGGAGCAACAGAGAACAAGTCTGCTCCATCTTCTGTGTGACAGCCCTTCGGGGATTTGAAGATGGCTATGTCTCCCCTTAGTCTTCTCTTCTCCAGTCTAAACATACCCAGCTCCTTCGACCTTTCCTCATAGGATTTGGTTTCCAGAACCCTGACCATCTTTGTCACTCTCCTCTGAACCCGTTCCAATTTGTCAATGTCCTTCTTAAAATGCAGTGCCCAGAACTGGACATCGTACTCCCGAGGAGGTCTGACCAGCGCAGAAGAGAGTGAAACTACGACAGGGTACATACCCTGTCCATTGTGCGAGTCTGATGGTGGGAGAACTGCAATTTCTACTTTCCCACAAGATGGGAGCTGCGCTAGATTTGAATAGCACATGCTCCTGTGGCACGAAAACAGCTTGTGGGAAAGCAGCCTATTACTTCTTGTGAAGTAACGAATTTTGGTTCTCTCACTCAGCACAGTTAACTTGTGAACTTGTTTCCAAAGGATGTAGTCAAGGCCAATAACATAACTGGGTTTTTTAAAGGATTGGATACGTTCTTGGAGGATAGGTCCATTAATGGCTATTAGCCAAGCAGGCTGAGGGCTGTAACCTCTGACTGTCAGAACGTGGAGTGAACAGCAGGGTTCTCCCAAGTGACCAAGAGGCCATTGTCTGTGACAGAACTGGGTCACATTGGTGACCTAGTATGGCATTTCTTATGTTTTCAGCTGATCATGCTCCCACTGAAGCTCTTGACAGAAACAAGTTAGTCTCCAAAGTCACTAACCCCAGTTTAAAACTCAATTTGCTCCCTACCCACACTTTAAAAGTTACAAGTCTGGAAGAGATATCCAAACACAAGTTTGGGGCTTCCGCCGCCCCCCCTCCCCTCCAATTTGTCTTCTGGTTTCTGAAACTTTAGGGAACGCTGCAGTCATGTTTCCAGGCTTTTCTCCACAACAACGAGAGCTAGAGGTTTTAAGGAGTTTGGTTACTAATTTAAGAAGATTTCACCCTTAGCCACTATCCACTATGATAAAGTTAAGTGCAGGCACATCCTGATACTCCAAACATGTATTCAGGTGTTTTTAAAGTACCATAAGATGCCAGTTTAGTCTTCAGACTACACAAAGTTGGGGTTTTATGAAGAAAAACACTAAATATCATGAGAAGTCACAATCAAATTGAAGGTAATCAATCAGCCCCAACAAAAAATAATACTTTTGAATAGAATACCCAGTATTTTTTGCACAAGTAGCCTTACTCACAAATTTGACAGGAAGTTGAAAGTTTGGTCAAAATACAAACCACAAGTTATTTGAACTAAAGGGTAGTAGCAAAGCAGCATTAGACAAGAACCACCATTTTACGCAGAGATGATTTTAAAGTAAGTCTTAAATAGAAAAAAGAAAATCCTTCAAAGCTAACTTCACAGAAGCACTCTCGTTTGCAGAAAGACTTGCTGTTTTCAGACCAAATCAGTTATATGGGAAGAAGCTAGCTGCTACCTTAACGCAGGCACTTGTATTGTCATTTTACAAGGGAGTTTTTACCAAGTTAGTGGAGATGAAAAGTTGTTAAGGGTATCCCCATAGAACTTCATACAGACGGTCCTTCCCTGCAAGTGCTATGCCAGCACAGGCCTCAATCAGGCTGTAGCTCTGTCCCATCTCATTTGAACTCAGAAAAGCCATACTTAAGGATTTATTTATTTTTCACATTTCAAATGAGAACTGTTCTGACTTTTTCAGGCAGCTTAAGTTTCAACTCAAAGATTTTAATATGCAAGGGAATCTATTAACCCATTAAAGCTGGCATTCAAAGAGGAAGTGCCAACAGCCGTTTTACAAAGTGGAATGGGTTTGTTTGTTTTTTGTTGTTAGAGAAAAACTGACTGTTTCCTGAGCCTCCTGCCAAAGCATGGCTAGATTGCTGAAAATCACAATTTATATCACCTGCTGTATTGAGGTTCAGTGGCAGTTTTTACACTAGCATTAAACTAGGAACTAGTTTAACAGTAAGCAATGTTCACATTAACAAAAGAACATTTTAGAACAGCAACTGTATTCCCAGGTGCTAAATGCATATTAAAGTTAAATAAAAATTGATTACTCCTGCTATTAAGTCCCATATGACCATTTTTAAAATTAGCTTACTTTTTTGGCAAGATGGACTGCCACTAATCAGAATCTGCAAAATGCCCCATCAAACACTATAAACTATAAACACAGATTTTAAAGTAGGTTTAGTAAGACATTTCATACCATACAAGTTCTTGTGCAGCACAAATGTATTTTGCTTTTTTTAAAAGCTCATTTAAATACGTGTGTGCACGCATGCCCATTTCCTTGTTTAAAAGAAAGAGGACACTTCTCCAAAATGTATTTTAAGTAACACGTTCTGCAAACTTTTAGGGTTATACATACTATCATCAGCTGAGTAGTTCAACAGAAGTCGATGAGACTACTTATGCATGTAAAATTAAGCAGGTGCCTGCTTCCAGCACTGGAGCAGTACTTATTGTGCAACTCTGAGCAGAAACTGAGGGTACAGGAAGGAAAAGCATAACTGCACAGTCTCTTGCACTGTATTACTTGCCCATGGCTACTAAAGGAAGGCATATAACCATACTAACAGCCTGGTCCTCTAGCAGATACGTATGTGATAACTGATAGCATACACATTAAAGGATGCTTTAATGCACCTCCCCACCCACCCACTATACATGTTGCAGGGTGCAATTGTGCCCTATGGCTGCCCTGCAACATGTATGGGGAGACACTTATCTAAGAGTATCCTAAGTCCCATTGAAGTGAACGGGCTTCTCATTCTCCAACTAACATGCACACTGTTAAGTTTATGTAGGAGTATTAGTTACATAGCAAGTATTAACATTAAGACTCCATTTCAAAGTTATAGTCTACATTCATTTTTTGCAGTAAAAACCAACCTACATCTGAAATAGCCTCATTTCAAAAATCATTGTACCAGCTTTAATTATTTAAATGATAGCCCTCCAGTCACAGCAACCCTTTTTGCCACTTTGGGGAGGGAGCAGACAATATATATTGGTGCATTTAAAAAGGCACTATAAGAAGCGCTTACCAAAATGGCACAAAGATTTCCCAGCCATATTTGAGGGGAGGAAAATCACCGTGTAAAATCTTGCCCACACTAACTTCAGCGGAGCCAGGATTTCACATATTGTGCCTACAAAAACATACCAAAACTTCAACAGAAGATTCAGAAACTTAGTGCCTCCTTGGATGTGCTGAAGACACATTTACACAGACCTTCCTGAAGCCCAACATAGGGTGGGGTGTGTCAGTTTCTCCTGTGTTTTTTGGGGGGGAGGGGGCGGGGGGTGTTTACTGTATGAGAAGCATTTGCACAACAAAGAAAATCCAGGAGGAGGCGTGTCACTTTGCACAGCTTTGGTTACTACTCAAACCCTTTTCATGTAACACTCCTCCCCAGCATCATAACCCCATTCTGGGAGGGCTGTGTGAATGCATCCTTACCACCATGCTTGGCCAGCCTTCCCCCAACAAAGTTGATTCTTTGCTAGGAAAAAATCCTTATGGCAGAAGACACTTGCTAGACTATTACTGGTCTCGGTCCCATTCTTGCAAAGACTGACGTGTAGGTTTCAGTGGAACTCAGAAAAGCAAACTGCACACATCTTTGCAGAATTAGGGCTGTAATGATAATAGAGAAGCCTACCTGTAAGAAAAAAATCCTCCTACTGGTCCTATGAAAATTTCTTACCAACTGGCTGAAGACCCTAAAGAAGTGTTCAAATAACTTTAAAAAAATGCAAAGAAAGTTTAACAAACCCTGATCTCCCACTGGTCTGCAAGTGAACACAGAGAGAATAGCCATTAAAAACAAAGAAATACGTTGCAGATTCCTGCAATAAGAGAAATTAGGACTGATTTAACAGTTCTATAAGCATCCTTCAAACATTTTAGTACAGCTGAAGACTAAAAGAGACTGGAAAAAACAATGCCAGCCAGATACAAAACTAGGAAGCTTGAGCAGTTTCTCCTAGACAATAGTTCCAGATTATGGGAACTGAATAGCCTCACAAGCAAACAGAGCTGAGTGTACACATTTTACAGCCCAGGTCAATAATGCACAACAAAGGCCAACCCTGGCCTTTGTCATCTCTATCGCAATGATCAGCAAATGGTGTGCAATTCCCCCCCCCCCAAAAAAAAAAAAAAAAAAAAAAGCCTCAACTGACTGCAAGAGCAACAGAGACAGATCTATAGGACCCGAGCGCCTGTTGGCCTAGTGGACAAGGAATTTCTACTGCAGCCTTGGAGTTTGCTTTAAACTTCTGCTATATTTGCAGGGGGGGGGGTTAAAATGTATATAAGTAGTTCTTTATAAAGCAGCTAAGCGGTAGTGAATGGCATCCAAGTCATGGAGAGTGAATGAAGCTTTTTATTATAGATATTGTAAACAGACCACTCTTCACCCTAGACATCACTGGAATTCTTCTAAATCAGCACCCAGTGAAAACCACTAAGTCTGGTACATTTCGATAGCAATTATTTGGACACAGAAAACAGTACAGTTAAGTGCATAAGCATGTGGGGCTGTGGTGAGGAGATTTGCAAGAAGGAAATGAAGCCATGAGAGCAGCAATGATGCCTTTAAACGTATCTTATTTAAAAGAAGGAGAGAGAGGGAGGGAGGGAGCTCAAGGGCAGAATGAACTACTAGGGAAATAAGAATTAAAACAGCGGAGAGGGGCGGGGATTAGAGGTTTGCGCACACACACGCTCAGAAAAAGGAAATCACCATCATAGTAGCAGACTGCTGGTGGGTAGATCTGCCTCTCATTAAGCCACCGGGAAATTGCAGACTGCTCTAAAACGGATACGTCTAAACAAATAAATGTACAGCAGCAGAGACACTGCGCCGCTTTACAGAAGGATTAGGAAAGAGCGATGGTTAATTACAACTCCCCGCTCAAAGAAGAGAGTGAGAATAAATAGCGGAGGGGCGGGCGGGGGAGTTGGCCGCTAGAACCGCCTCCCCTCCGGTACCGAGCTCTCCCCCGAGACAGGCAACCCATACAGCAGCAGCTGGCCTCCGTGTTCTAGAACTGGCCGCCGCCGAACACCCGCGCGTGGGGCTGGAACGCTACAACAAGGGAAGGTGCCGCTCGGCAGCGCCTAGGAAATAAAGTTTGTAGCAGCCACTGCAGTGCCAGGCTCATCCGCCGCACTCCAGCCTGCAGAGAGCAAACGCCGGTAGGCCCCGAAGCCGGCTGCCAGCGCATCTCCCCCTCCCAGTGCATCTCTGCCTCCCAGCTGCGCTGCCCCCGCCCCAGGGCCAGCCTCTCCTCCCTGCCACTGACCGATAACCTCCTGCAGCTCGTAGGCGTCCCGGCAGATGGGCCAGCCGATGGCCTGAGGAGATGGGGAAGCCGCTGGCTGGGGGGGCGGCAGCGGCTGCTGCTGCGGCTGGATATGAGCAGGCGAGTCGCTCTGCTCCGCCATGATGCTGCTGAAACGCACAGATACTGAACGACCTTCTTCAAACTTCCCTTCCAGCAACACCTTTAACCCTCATTCACTCGATCCCTCCCTCGCCGTGTGGCTGGCTGCTGGCTGACAGGGAGGAGGGCACCAGGGGGAGGAGGCGGAGAGGGGAGCTGCTGCTGCTGCACCACCACCACCACGCAGCAAAGAGCATGATTGAACAGCGCTGTCACTTCCGAACGGATACTTTGCTCCCATTAATGAGGCTAATAATTAAAGTGGGTTTCAAACTGCTCTCACCCTTCAGCTACTGGAGAAGCAGTGAAAAGGGAGGATGTTCGGAATCCTGTATTTAATTTAGTCACTTCAGTACCCTCCCCCCACCCCCATCCAGGTATCTGAAATCCCTTTCCGAGTTTGGTCCAAATAAATTAGACTAATCGTGTTATGAAGAAACTACTGACTAGCTGCTTGAGGCTCATTTTTAAAAAGTAGCAGATCAAACTTTTTATGTGGTCCTTTTTGTTCTAAATGCCTTGATCTTGGCTTGTCATGCAAGCTTTCTCTTTGTCCATTCTGTGCTCATCCCAGTCTTTGTCATTCTTTCCTTCTCCTAATAATCATCTCAGTGTTCTCAACTGGTGATGTAATAAGTGATATGAGGTCATGATAAAGAAGCCTTGTCTGATTTTAAACTCCCTGGCTGCAACCCTAGTCCCATCTACATAGGTGCACCATTATATTCATGGAGAGCCTGGTAGAAGTCACCAAGGGTCCCCAAACAGGCATAATAGCTCTCTGGTGACTGTCCATTTGGAGGATCAGAGCCATAGTATAGGATAACAAAGCCCTATTAAGGGTACTTACTCCAGTGGTCAAGTTGTTGGCCTTAGCTCTAGGGAAACCAGGGTTCAAATCCCATTTTAACCATGAGCTCACTGGGTTTTCCTGGAGAAATTGTCATCTTTCAGCACCTCATTTTTTTTTTAAAGTAAATAAAATGGGAATAATTACCTACTTCACGGGGTTGTTGTGAGGGTGAATTAGATAAGAATTGTAAAACACTTAGAACACAGATTGTGCTATAGTGACAAATAATCATCCTGCACCCATAGCAGTCAATAGCAGAACTGTAGTGTTTTTTTGTTTTAAAATATTTTTATTGAGTTTTCACAGTATAATGCAATGATAATCCAACATCTCTTTTCTATATGATACATAAACATTTTAACTTTCCTAGTTGAAGACTAGGATAAACTTTACTCAGCTGTTGATCAATCTGAGTATAACTTAACTCATATAGGTCAACTCTATAGTTGTTGTTATCTTTTCCTTTTTCTTCATTTTTAGTCTGGGCAACATCCTTTCCTGTTCATATATAGAAGTCAAACATATATGCTCTTTCATCTTCTGTAAGAGGCTTGTCCTGCATCTCTTGTAAGCATTGTCTCCCTCTGCCATGTAACTTGTCCATTTTGTCCTGCAGTTTGGCTAAGTCTTTCGATTGAAAAAATAAACCGAAGTCTGTTTAACCATTCTCCCTCTTTGATGTTTGTATCGGTTTTCCACTTTCGTGCAATCACATTTATGGCGGCCAAACAGAAAATTACACATTGGGGTTTTATTTTGTTGATTACCGTTTGGTTAGGGTATACCCCCAATAGTGCGGTCTTGGGCCGGAATGGGATTATAAACCCTGCCATTGCTTCCATGTACGTCCACACTGTCCTCCATAGTTCCTGCACCCTTTGACACGTCCACCAACAATGTAATGGCGTGCCTCTCCAGCATTTCCCCTCACTTTTTTTGTCAAAATGTTTAAATTGATGTGGTGTGAGGTAATACCTCAGGGTCAGTTTTACTTGGGTTTCCGTAGCTTCTAGGGAGGCTGCACAACTATTGTAGTGATCTATTCAGTCTTTCTCTTGTCTCTCAGTAAATTTCATCCCTAGTTCTTTTTCCCAAGCCCTTATGAATCCATAGTTCTTTTTGTACCATAATATTTTTAGGGCTCTATATATTCATCCCAATCTACCTCTATTATTGTCTCTTTCGAACAACACTCTCTCGATATTAGTTGGGGCCCTGCCATACTCCTCCGCTGCTCCCTTTCATGTGAGGGCATTTCTTATTTGAGCAAATTGAAATGGGTTCATGTTTTCCTTTGTTAATTGTTCTAGTTTTTCTTTAGTAACCATCTCCCCTTGTTCGAACAATTGTCCCACTCTCCTAAATTGCTTTTGGTATAATTTCGCTCTCATATTTCCCGCTGTGTGTTGTTTCTCAAAAATTATTAAGTTTATTGGGGAGTATGGAGATTTATCTTTTCTGCTCTTGGTTTTCTTTATCACTTGTTGCCAGTACTTCACTCCTGTAGTGTTTAATGATTGTAATGTGCCCTAAAACTCTGATCCTAAAAAGATGTATACATGTGTTGAACCTTAAGTGTGTGGCTAGTCAGAACCAGCACTAAATATTTTGCTTCTTTCATCTCCTTCACTTGTGCACTCTGATCAACCTATAGATGGGGAGCTGGAGTCCCAGGGGCGGCCCCTGGTTCAGCCACCTGGCAGTGACACCAAAGAGCCCATACAACTGTTGGAACATCCCAGGGCAGAGGGGATCTCTAGCCCCCTGAAACACACAAAAAGTCACACAGGTGGTTAAATGCCATCCACAGAACATCACTGTCTACCTTGTCCAGTCAGAAGTCTGGTCGTGAGGATAGTCCTGCTGACTTCAGATGCATTGTTCATTTGGCTAAAGCGAAATGTTGGCATCCAGCTTTGCAAGAAATTCCCAAAACTGATGGCATTGTAAATAGGCAATTTCCATTTTGAGGTGAATGGAGCTTTGCCAGTATACCTCAACATGTGCATGTGATTAATAGTATTAGTCCAACAGAAGGGTTCATGCATTGCAGGGAACACTTCCTTCACTGAACAGAATTCATAGATGTACTTGGGATCTGAGTCTGCAAAGACTTACACATGCAGCCCTTTTAGGGATAGTACTGTGGGTTTCAGTGTTAAATACAGGTATAAATCTGCAGAATACAGGACTATGGAATTTAAGTGGATTTTATGGCTCAACAGAAGTTAACTATTGGCATTTGCTGCTTGTTTGGGGACTTTTTTAATTACGCAAGGACAGATCATTACTGTAGAAAAGCAAATTCATTGTTTGCATGGATTATAAAACTACATGGTTGCCAACTTTTGTGATTTTATCGCATGTCCTGTAATGTGAGAGGTTTCTTAAAATCTTATTCATGACTTTTAGCATTTGGGGTTGGCAGTGCTGTGCTTGTGTTGTTATTAATATGGATTTGAACCTTTCTCCTTTTCTTGTATTTGTAACTAAAGCTGCAATCCTGAGCCTGTTGAAATCAATGGCAAAACTCTCATTGACTTTAATAGGTGAGGACTGCACCCTAAGATAGCAAATGAGTATATGCATGCTATGTAGTACAGGGGAACTTTAGTGAACTCCCCCCTGATAATGATCCATCCCTCAGGGATTTTATCATGCTAGTACTACCTGCCAGTCCACAGAAGAAGGGGCTCAAGGGTCACCCCTCAGGTGGGTTGGCATTGCTCATTGGTGAAGCAATTGGTGATCGCTTTACTTTCCTGCAGTCTGGAAGGCCAGAAGTTCAACAGGTTCTTCTTAAGTTAGGCGTAAGTCAGACAGAGTGGATTATGTTATTCAACGTATATATACCACCCTCATCCTCACCATACTATCAGGAGGATATTTGGGACAGGCTAGAGGAGGCCATTTTTAGGGCCCAAGATCAGTATCCCATGGCAACTCTTGTGCTGGTTGGTGACTTGAATGCCCACTTGCCGCCAGGACAGTCAAGGATAACCCAGGAGGAGAGGTTTGGGGACTTTTCGCAGCCCTTGGAGGAACCCAATGGTAGAGACCATCGCCTAGAGTATCTTATTTCCAACTCCAGCCTTAGAATAGTCAGGGAAGATCTGCTTCAAGACCCTGTGAAGGGCAGTACATTTATAGGGCCCCAGGGGAGGAGTGCCATAGATTTAATTCTGATGGACCAAGAAGCTGTTGACAAGTTTAGGAACTTTTCATTATTAATAAGGCCAGAAAGCGATCATCTGGCTCTAGGGGTAGAGATCTCAACCCAGGGTTGGGATCGATTGATCGAGGTAACTCAGTCCTTTGAGGATGTAGCTGGGAAGATTAGGAGGATCTCCCAGGCGGCACTCTTCACCCAAATTCAGGGTTTATGTACCTCCGCAAAGTTCCAAAGCTTGAGCTCCCAAATTCTACTCACGCAGAACATTTCAATTATCTTGCAGAGTTATGAGGGAATTATTGGTAGCATGCAGGAGGTATTTGTGGTCAAGAGAACCAATCAGCATTACCGGGGGAAACATACCTGGTATGATTCGGACTGTAGATCCTCTAAATACCAGCTTATTACCTCCAAGAGGAGGTGTCTTAGAACCCCTAGCCCAGAACACCGGGGAAGGTTCCAGAAGGATAGAGCAGCCTATGCAGTACTACTGAAAAGTAAAAGGGCCAGTTATTATAACGACCTCTGAGCTCGTTTGATCGTGGCTCAGAGGCTGGGAGATCTACATCAATTTTGGCTAATTTTGAACCAAATAACTAATCCCCGGGAAGGAGTGCTAGTACTGCTAGGGTATCTGGTGCTACTCGGGAGGCTTTTTTTGGCCAGTTGTATTTGGATCCACAAGAGTCAGATGGCCAGCCCACCCATGGGGAGGAAGAGATAGCCCTGGACCCCCAGGGTAGGAAGATAGATTTCCCAAAGGACTCAATTGTGGAACTGATCTTGTCCCTAAGAACAAATAAAGCCCCTGGTCCTGACCATATCACAGCAGAGATGCTCCAGAGCATATCACAGCAGAGATTCTATTCCCCGGGCACGCCTTTGGAGGAAGCTTTCCGCCTTGGGGATTGACAGCAAGCTTCTGGCACTAATAATCCAGCTTTAAAATTGGAACAATCCAACTCTGCTGCCATGAAAGAGGGATCTTGTTGTACATACTTATACTATTAAACAGCTTACTTAACACAGATGCCCACCACGGGCATCTGTGTTAAGTAAGCTGTTTAATAGTATAAGTATGTACAACAAGATCCCTCTTTCATGGCAGCAGAGTTGGATTGTTCCAATTTTTAAGAAAGGCTCTGGAACTGATCCAGCTTGCTATAGGCCTATAAGTTTGCTGTTGGTACTGGGCAAATTATTTGCAAAATGCCTCCTGGAACACCTGGAGCAATGGGTAGAGGAGAACTCCATTATTCCCGAAGAGCAATTTGGCTTCGGCAAAGGCAAGTCAACGATAGACTGCTGTTTCATTCTTCAGCACATTATCCACAAATATCGGAGGATTAGGAAAGGGAAATTATTCCTGGCCTTCGTTGATTTAACCAAGGCCTTTGATTCTATTCCCCGGGCACGCCTTTGGAGGAAGCTTTCCGCCTTGGGGATTGACAGCAAGCTTCTGGCACTAATAATCCAGCTTTACTCAAATAACAAAGCAAGAGTCAAAATAGCTCCAGATAATCAGTTAAGCAAAGATATTGATATACAAAGAGGGGTCAGACAGGGGTACGTGTTGGCCCCACTGCTGTTTAACGTATATTTGGCAGATTTGGTGAAACATCTGTCAGTGGATGATACGTACCCCCCTAAACTTGACTCATACCAACTGAACATATTACAGTTTGCCGATGATCTGGTGCTCATCTCCCAGACAGCAAGGGGCCTGAAGCGCCTGCTTCAAGAGCTAGATGAGTATTGTACCCTAAATGGACTATCTACCAACCCCCGAAAATCTAAGGTTATGACCTTGGGTTGCCGTAAAGTATCAGTCAAGTGGGAAATTGCTATGCAACCACTTGAGGTGGTCCAATCCTACGTATATCTGGGGGTAACCTTTACAAGCAGAGGCACGTGGGCCAGTCATATTCAGGGGCGGGCAGTGAGGGCAGCCCAACTAGCAGGTGCGATAGGCAGGGCAGCTGAAACCTCTCAGGGTGTCCCTATTTGAACTTTTTTGAAGGTTTATAGAACCAGAGTCCCGCCAGCAGCAGTGTTTGGGTTGGAGATCATTCCCCACCCACCAATCAATCTCTTAGAGAAAGTGCAGGATTCCTTCCTTTGCCGGATTCTTCTATTGGGGAAGGATGTCCCAGGCCCCATCCTAAGGGCTGAGATGGGAGTATTTCCTATGGTTTTGTATGCCAGGATGGCCCTGATTAGATACTGGATAAGGCTGCTCTCCTTACGTGAGGACTCCCTACCATGCCTATGCCTGCAGGAGGAACTTTCGTATGTGGGCATAAGATATTATGCCCATGGCTTAGATATTTGGACCATCTATTACAGAGCCAGGGTTTTTCTTTTGCCTGCTTCTCTGGAAGATCCTTAGTGGGAATGAAAAAAGAAATCCAGAATAGGCTGCAAGACATCAACCAGCAAGAGGATTTAGCAGCTGTAAGGGGTTGGAAAGTTGCCCCCTGGTTGGGGCTAGTTAAATCTGTTTGGGGGATGGAAACATACCTGGACGAGTTGGTGAGTCGCAGTCTCCGGAGAAGCTAGACGCTTCTCCGGTTTCAGTTGGTCCAGACTGCAGTACTGGAAGGGAGATATAAGAGGATCCCCTATTCCAGATGGGTGTGTACCTGCCCCCAAGGAGGGATTGAAATGGTAGAACATCTTTTGTTGTGTTGCCCCTACTATACCGATCTCAGAGCAGTTTGGCTTCAACCGTTTTCCACCTCTCGGCCGTGCATAGAGCCAGGCCAAGGATTCAGGGGTCTTCTTGTCCACCCTAATAGAGAGGAGATTGTGGCTCTCGCAACCTTTGTCTGGCTAGTCTCCCAGAAACGGAAGGTTTTAATTACTGGTTTATAAAAAAAGGGGGATCCTTAGTATATGTAGGTGGGGGCGCGTCTGTGTTCCTTGTGTGGCGATCTTATAGGATTTGTTCTATCTTCAGTGGTGCCTGGGCCAATTGCATGGTTCAATTATGGCAACAATTATTACTGTAACTATTAATATCATTACCATTTTATCTTGTTCTGTATTGTATTGCACTGTGTAAATTGTAAGGCTGTAGCGAGAGCTGATGCCTGCCTAAATAAATAAATAAATAAAAACCTGCGAGTCCAGACTATGGGTGTTTTTAAACAAGAGTGGCAGGAGGGTGCGTGGCCGCTGCGTGGGACAGGTGCAGAGCACCCATGCACGGGAAGCGCATGGGGACTCGGGAGGGCTTCACACGGGTGGCTGGCTCCTAGCATGGCTGCCCCATCCACAGGGCATGGGATGCTCCAGATTTTTTAGGAGTGCTCTGTGCGAGGCCTGGGTGGCTGGTGCGTGGGCCATGGGAGCGCGACTCCCCACGCACTCACTTCCGTCACACAAGCAGTTGGACGCGTGGATGGTGGGGGGCCATGTGTGGACACATCTTGTTTAAAAACACCCTCTCTCTGATATCAGGGACAGTCCTGACTGGTCATTAACTTGCAATGAAGAGTAGTTGTAGGGGGAGGGGGAACTCCCCTTCTCTGCTCAGAAGTGCTAATTTACCTAGTGTGGGCACCATTTTTTCAAAGCAATAAACTAGGCCGCAGTCAAAAAGAGAGTGAAGAAGAGGAAGTAGAGGCAGAAGGTGCAATCCTTGTAACTGGAAATATAGCCATAGTCTTTCAGGGTTTCACCCAGCATTTTGGTCAAATGATTTTTTTTTTCAATTTAAATGGCCTGTGCTGAGAAAAACACAAAAGATATGAAGCAATCTACATGGGACATTTTCTTCAAGAAAAAGGCTATCTAATTACAGTTCTCTTTGCAGCATTTAAGTGTTTCTTTTGTGGTTTTCCAAAGTAAACTTTTAAACTATTTGAATATAGCTGTCAGGGGTCGGCCAAAGGAGCACGGACCCCGGGGCACGCAGCTCCCCCAAACCACCCACAGCCTCACCTGGCATCCCCAAGGCCGCAGCTCCAAGGGGGACGTCGCCTCCACCCACTATAGCGCCGCTACAGTGGGCGCAATGCCGAGCCATGCCCCCGTATCCCCGGGCGACACCAGAGGGCAGGACACCAGATTCGTTGGGAAGCCATGCCTACAGTCCCCAGCGCTGCGCCACGCCACTCAGCACGCCTACACCACCTCCTTGCTAACAAGGATAAAGGGAGCTCCCCGGCACAATAACCTTGCTGGTGATCAGTGCGGTAACGCCTGTGAGACCGCCCCCACCCCCTGCCTGGAGATTGTGCTTGCCCTACCTGTTGCTAGTGGAGATTGCGTGCCTGTGAGAGTGATTGAGCAGAACGAGGAGTGTGAGTGAATGTCTACTGAAGTCTGGTAAGTCTGCAGCGCTGTGTTGGTTTCCTATTGCACTTCCTGGACCTTGCTGACGTGTGTGCCCTATCCCATGTGCCCCCGTCCCGGGTTCATCACAGTCTCCCGTCCTCACTGTCCACACCCTCCTTTCCAACCCTTTCCCTGTGTGGCTGTGTTGGGGACGGCTATGTCAAAGGGTGCGCTCATTCCCAAATACCCAATGATGATACAGGCTGCGGATATTTAATCCTTCAGTCCTATTCTATCCTGAGGGTTTGCTTCCAGGCACCCTTGCTGCCCAGTGACTACGTGAGTGATTGCAACCATTCGATCGCCCCTTCCTTTCCCCCGGACCCCTCCGGGCCTCACAATTGCTTAAATAAAGCAATTTTCAATTTGATTTGGGTAATTTCTCACTATGTTCTAAATTACCAACCCTGTTATGGTGAACACCCCAATATATCAACCCTTTATCCTGCACCCAAGGGCATTCATTATACAGTGTTTTGTTTTTTTTAAAAGGCCAAATCTGTCCTTATACTCACTCTCAACCTTGACTTGTACCTAATCACATTGCTCAAAGTTTTGACTGAAATGAATGCTGTAAAAGAAAGCATCCTTTCAAAGATGAAATTTTTATTTTCAGTTATTAGTATTATAGGAGGGTGGGTTGATAGATTTTTGAAGGTTAAGCCAAATAAACCAGGAAATTTTATATGGGCCAGGAGACTTTTTCAGGGCCAATGGGAAAACACTGATGAGAACTAAAGATAAGAGTATATTAGTTACTAATAAAATTATAAAATGTAGGGTAGGCCAAATTAAAGCAATCGTGGGTAGAACAGAAAAAGAGAAACAGAACTACACACACACACACACACACACAAACAAGAATACTGCTCTGCAGCTAACTTAGGGAAGCATTTTACAGTTAAGGATCAAACTGAACAAGCATAATAGTATGCTTAATAACGCTCATTGCCTCACAAATTCAGAGAGAAAATGTGATGACAGAATGCAAGGGGGAACCCCTATATCTGGCATCTGAATTCCAGCACAAAGTATACTTTGTTTTGTAAATATAGAATTATATTCTGTACCCTTATTTATTTTTTTGCTTCATACTCCTTTTATGCTATTTCAGCAGCTGAAAATTATCTTAATGTGATTTTTTTTTCATTAGATTGCTGTTCATATTTCCTCTTTCAAAGATAAATAAAAATTTAAAATTCTGGAATGCCCAAATACCAGATTGAGGCAACAACTGGGCAAATACTGGATGCCCAAATACCTGTATAAGGATACCTGGTTTATGGGGTAAGACCCCAAAGTCCAGGCATATTCCCTTGGTCTTCTAGAGAAGACCATAACCTTAGTCTTATCTGTTAATGGTTAGATGGTTTTGTTCGCAATACTCTTTAACTCTGACTAACTGGCATCTCATACCCACCCCAGATGTTGAAAGGACAGTCATGTCATCTGTATATAATAGAATATGAACCGGGCGGCCACTGACTACCGGAGGGTGCCCCTCCTGCCCCACCATCTTACCCACTACGTTGTTAATAAACAAGGTGAAGAGCAGGGGGGCCAGCACACACCCCTGCTTGACACCATTTGTTGCAGTCATAGGGCCCGTCACGTCTTCCCGCTGGCCCACCCGGACCCTAAGTCGAGTGTCAGTATATAAAAGGCGGATCAGATGAAATATCTGGGGATCTATACCTTTGTCCAGCAATTTCCGCCACAAAAGCGTCCGGTCGATACTATCGAATGCTGCTTTAAGGTCTACAAAAAGGGCATATATCTTACCTCTCCTTATTGAGACATATTAGCAACTATGTGGTCCAGGGTAAAACAGTGGTCCACAACTGACCTAGATGCCCTGAAGCCCACTTCCTCCTCTGCAAGTAGCTCGTTCTCCTCTGCCCAGTGCTCAAGTCTGGCCAGAAGAAACCATACAAACACTTTGGCCACGATGTCTATGAGGCTAATGGGCCTATAATTTGCGGGATTCCACCTTTTTATATATGGGCACTACCACACTTGTGTTCCACCCCAGAGGAATGTCACCAGCCTCAATTATGTTTCTGCCTGTATATAATGAGAGCAAGGCAGAGAGGAGGACAGTCTCTGCTAAGGAGCAGAAGGAGCAACATCTCCCTGGAAGAAGCCTGAAGGAGACTGTCTTACTCTACATTCTCCAGGTTGCTGAAGGCTGGAGAATCAGAGTGGAAGCAGGTACCAGGAGAGACTGTGCCCAGGAGGGATCCTTGTGCCTGGTGAAGGCTTGGCCGGAGCCTGGGGACTTTTGAGGCCTGGCTGGATGGACAAGGGGGTTGATGTTAGGTTGTTCCTGAGCCTGTAAGAGACATACCTGGGCCTGCAGGGTGGCGGCGACTGAGCCGGCAGCCCCAGAGATTGTGTACATTGGACTGTCCAAATAAAGGACTGTGGACTAATACCCTCTGGGCAGCTTGTGTTGGGTCCTATAGGAGGATACCCCCTTCCTTGAAGGAGGATTCAGCTGAGGCCAAGGCCGAATAGGCGTGGCGGTGGGGTAGAGCTGATTCCCCAAGTGAGACCCCAGACGGCCCTGGGAAGACCCCCTGCTACAGGGTTCATTAATGATAAACTGAGTTTGTTATAGTGACGTTTACCCATAGTTTTATTTTCTGTCAGATTACACATGACTCCTGTTTTCAGGCTTTTCTCTACAACTTTTATTTTTAAAAACTAAAAAGTTGATATTCTTGTGACTTCAGCTGCTAAAGCTTTAAGAAAAACACCAAATATTGTGAAAATCAGGACTACTGACTCTTGTATTTTGTGACTGAAAGTAAGCACGCTGAGCTCTAGACTCCTGGACAAGACTCCAGTATTAGAATTATTTAGCATTTCTATAGCAATTTTAGTGTTCAGAATGCCACACAATTGTTATTTTGTTTCCCTCAAAACAACCCAGTGAGGTAGGTCATTGTTATCCCCATTTTACAGATGGGGAACTGAGGTTGAGAGAGAGGGACTCGTCCAAAGACCACCCAGTGAGTTCCTAGGTTGAAACCCAACACCTCACCCACTAGGTTACGCTACTTCTCACTAATTCCCTCATTCATTAAATTAATTCTCTCATTGTTTCTGTGAAGGGTGGGAAATTATCACCATTTCACAAATGGGAAGCTAAGCACGTACAGATTAAGGGACTCCTCGAAGGTCACCCCAAGAATCTGTGGCAGCAGTGCTGGTTCCAGGGAAGTAAGGGTCTTGTGAAGAAATGGTGGTGTGGGCTCCCGCCTATCATAGGGATGTTTAACAGACACACTGACTCACCCATTAGAGAAAGGGAAATATCACCATAATTAATGTTTCAAATTTAGTTAACAACCCCCTTCAAGGACCCCCTGGTCTGCAGGCCCGTGTTTATTTACATTTTTATCCCATCGATCCCAAGGGTTCATATCTTATTTACTACGTTATTTCTAGTTTACTCATGACCCCCATATGGGCTCCCGTGTGCTGTTAAGCCTTTAGCCTACAGAGGAGGCATAGTAGTTCAAGAGGGTCCATCCATTTGATGTTTTGTGGGCCCATATTTTACACCAGTGCTTCTCACATATTTTAGGTTTATTCATGGACCCATTTGGGCACTTGCCTGGATCCAACCATTTGTGTCAGACTTGAGAACTGATGCCAGTTTTTCTGTTTCCAAATCTAGTACTTCAGTGACTGACAACAGATAGTAACATTTGCTACATTTCAAAGGCACTGTGGCCTGATTCATTAACAGCTGTACAGTGCTTGAGCCTTGATCTGATTGCAGTAAACTCTAGAAACTGAATTGAAGGTATTGTTTCATTTTATCGGTATACAATCACAGATGTTGAAGTTATTTACATTCTGCTTGGGGTCTGTAGCAAGGGGGGGGGGGGGTGTCCCCCAGGGTCACACAGGGCACTGGGGTCACACACAGGGGAATTAGCTCTCCCCCTGCTACGCCATGTCAGCCTAGAGCATCAACTGAGCCCCCTCCTTCCAGGCAGGGGGTACCCTCTCAGGACACCACACAGTCCAGAGGGTCTCTCTCTATAGTCCTTTATTGGGACACCACCTGTGTCCAGCGTACCTGGGGCTGCCGGCTCATCCGCCTTCACCCTACAGGCACAGGTCCCTTTCTCTCAGGCCTCTGAGCAACTCAACCACAAGTCCCAAAGTCCCTTCAGCCAGGCCTTGCAACCCCAGGCTCTGGCCAAGCCTTCCACAGCAAAGAGGCTTCCTTCCTGGGCCCAACCTCTGTACCTTGCCTGGACCTCTCTGATTCTCCAGCCATCAGCACCCTGGAGAGCAGGAAGGTTTTCAGGGAGATGTTGTTCCTTCACCTCCCTAGCAGAGACTGAGTTTTCCTTCCTCTTATACCAGCATAGTGGGCGTGGCCAGGCTTTCCCTCCTCAGCCTTAAAGGGCCAGTGTCCTGCCCACTCTGACCCTCTGTCTTGCAGCCTGTATTTAACCTAGGCTGGTTCTTCACTATGGGCTGGCTCTCCCAAGCCCATGCACATGCTCTCAGCCCTCTGGCTGACCCACAGCTCTAGGGTTGGCTCTGCCACACCCCTTGTGTGGGTGCCCACAGCCCCCTTCTTAAAGGGGTAGCAGCCCCCCTGGACTGCTCCCTGCTACAGGGTCATCTGTGCAATTCATGTCTTTGTGAGAAAACTCCAAAGGAAAGATACAAGTAGAGAAACAAAACTCTTGACTCTTTTAAAAGATCACTGTTTATCTAAAGGTTGCGATGTTGTTAGGATTTTTAGGCCTGCTGGATTACTTTGGTTGAAGGGCAATGCTGCTGGGTAGATACACTCACTACAGTGTTTTATAAATAAATTAAATTAACCAAAACAAAAAACATAACAGTTTTAAAAAATCTTAAATGCACAAGAGTTTTCTTAAAATACAAAAAAAACCACAAACTCAGTACAATTACAATTCAAAAAACCTTCCACTCCATACATTGCAAAAAAAATAAACTCAAAAAAAAATAGAAATGATTTCAGAATTTGAGCAATATTTAATATTTTATCCTCATCGACATACATGTAATATATGTACTTAATTCCTTACCATACATACTTTCATTCATTTTTAACAATAACTAAACTTTCACATTTTTCCATTATTAAACTTATGATAATTTATTATCATAATTTGACAAGAAACAATTTTTTCAGAGTGCATCAAGTCTGTTTCTACAGAACTTCATTCTGTACAACAAATGTTGTCTACACTCACATTCTTAAGTTCACAGTATGAGCTGTATACAATTTGTATACATGTAAATACAGATTTAATGCACTCTTATACAGACTTAATGCACTCTTAAAAAATGTTCCTTGTCAAATTATGGGGGGCAGGTGGGGGTTGAGGTTGGGGCTGGCAGTGGGGGTGAGGTTAGGGCTG
>QEPC01007325.1:604911-619083 GCA_003113815.1 Sphenodon punctatus
GGTTGGGGGTTGAGGAGGTTTGAGGTCGGGGCTGGTGGGGAGGCAGGTTGGGGCTGGCAGGGGTTGGGGAGGTTTGAGGTCAGGGCTGGCAGGGGGCAGGTTGGGGTTGGGGAGGTTTGAAGTTGGGTCTGGCGGGGGTCAGGTCGGGGCTGGTGGGGGTTGGCCGCACCACCACGAGGGGCCCAGCAACAGCAGCAGCAGCAGAAGCAGTCAGCTGAGCTCCAAGGGAAACGCCAACGCAGTCCTTCCCCGGCTCTCCGACAGGAGAGAGGAGCTCAAGTGCGCATGCGTGAGCATGCAGAACCAAATGTTTTAATTCAATAATAACTTGGGTTTGGCTGCACCAATTACTATCATATTTCAGAAGCGGTTGTTATTGATCTCATGCTGCAAGTCTGTGGAGTTTGGGAGCTCAACTCATCCAGGGGGAGGAGATATTGATGATTCAAAATCGTGAGAACGGTGTGCATTTTGACCACAACCAATTAACGTTTAAACAGTCGTAACATTTTATTTTCCCTATGGATCTTCTTCAAACTTTGTGCATATGATGGTCCTCACAACTTATAGCCATGGATAAATTTTCAGCAATGTAGTTCAAGCGGTTTCCTCAAAATCGGGGCTTTAGCAGTCCCCTGTTTATAATGGAGAGTGGCTGTGCATTTAAGTTTCAGGCAGCTACCACTGCCTGAAAATACAACAAGCCCTCCAAAACCCAGCCATGATTTCCTAGTTTGTTTACAAATTACAGCAACTGAAAAAAACCAATGGAGGTCCACAATACCAGATGCCTCAGGAGACACCAAAAGTATCTCAAATTACAGGTGTCTGGAGCTGTGGGTGTCATAATTAAATCAGACCATATTAATTAAGCTGTTGTGAGAGTATGCAGGAAGGTTGCAGCAGACGTTAGTTCAGACCAGCTGGTTAGCACTAAACAATTGATTGGTGCTACAGTCTTTCCAGCTGGGGCTGTGACACCTTCCCCACTCATCCATAACAGCTTAATTAGTGGCCCATCACTACCCCCTGGCACCTGCCAACTGTGCTTACCCTCAAGCACTGAGTTCAGGAAAAGGGACCAGAGATGAGGGCATGCACTCAAGAATAGGAGATAGATTCATGGCAGAGATCCATAATCTGGAGCCTCCCCTTCCTCCGTCCTGAGCACACCCTTTAAGTACCCGCACCCACAACTCTTATTCAGTTCACAGAGTTTGTACTAATTTTTATGGGAGGGGGAAAGTTGCCTGGCCTTGTTGAACTCTGCAGGGATAGAATATGCCCAGAGCACCTTTCAGGATCAGTCCCTCAATTGCCAACGACATGTCTCTAGAGATTACACGCTGAAAGAGGTAACATTCCACCTAGCTCCTTTTCATGGTCTCTTGTTAAGAACCCATACAATTTAGATAGGCTCTGGAGCAGAATTCAGACTTTATTAATAGGAGCTGGCTCTGTGGCCAAGCTATTAGTGACATGCTATAAATATTGCTCAAAAGGCAATTCCTATACTCACACTCTGCTTAATAGGCAGTGAGAATGGCGCAACCTTGACCAGTAAATGGAGAATCACAAATCTGTACATTAACAGGTATCTGTGTTAATGGAAGTAGCAGTAATGTGCATTGTATGTATGTCTGTATGTATGAATAGCCTGTTAGTTATCTGAGTAGTATAATTTGGTCCCTTTCAGATTAATTCCATCTGAGATAGGTATGACATGGTACACGTATATGTGGGTGGAGTATTTGGTATTGCTATAGTTCTTATTTTAGGAAAGGTAGGGTTAACAAAATCAGCAAAAATAAGAAAACAATTCCAGCACAACACCCACTGAAATTAATGGTGCTTCTACAAGTAGAGTTCTTTGAAACCTGGAGCTGAAGTTTTTATTTCCTATAGACTATGTCCCTAGGGTTGCCACCCTTAACAACACTTTGGCCTGGAAAGGGGCAAGCCCACACCAAAAGGGAGCAGGACAAAGAGTCTCTCTTAGCCCTTTCTGATGTGGCAGTGCCCCTTTGGAGCATCATGACCACAATGCTCCAAAGGGGGTGTGGCCAGGTGAGAAGAGGCAGGGCAAAGGAATTCTCCCACCACTGGGAGAGTTCTCCCTTTGGAACCGACGACATCCCAACCCTCTGCAGGGGGTGGGGCCACACTGGACAAGGGAGAGGAGTAGCGCTGGAACAAGTCCCCTCCCCAACAGGTATACCTGTTGAATATGCACTACTATCTGATTCACCATGTACAGGTCAAATAATAGGCATCACTTGCAGAGGGTCTGACAAATATCTGTTTTGGGGGGTTGTAAATGCCCATTAATTTTATAAGCCAGGTGTTATAAAGAACTTGGGCAAGCAGAGAACTTAGGACCCTTGGCATAGTCATCCGAAAACTCCCCAGCTGAGCTACACCAGAAGGGTACTGTCAAGGCACTGCCTGTAAACTCGTTTTATGACTAATGTGGGAATCCACATGACCAAAGGAGACAGAAGCAGCTAGCCATTTCTCTAGTAGAACTCTGGAAAGGAAGTGGAAGGGTTGGAAATTCAAGGCTCCTATGGGCAAAGAAACTGTCTGGAAAGAATTTACAACAAATGCTTTTTGCATCTCCTTTCCCTTAAGATGTTAGCAAACTCCAGCAAGTGAAGTTCTATCTAGCCCTTCCTGTGGAACATAATTCGGGAACTGTGTGACAGTTTCCTTGCTGTATTGAAACATATTAAAATGCCTTGGATTTATAATATTAAAACGCCTAGGATTTATAATATTTACAAGACACATTTCTTCCGTTGCTGCGAGTGCTACCATTTAAAAGAAACCAAATTTAATAGAAAAGGCTGTTCTTTCCATTTAGTGTCTTCATATTTATTGATATTCTCCAACATGGTTCATTGTATGAATGAAGTAAAATACTGAACAATTAAAGAATGGTCTATGTACAGCAATTAGAAGAAAGACAAACATCTTTGCTAGTCACATGCTATCCTCGACTCGCTATAAATCAGATGATAAAATGACTTTCTATAGAAAGGGCTGAATTATATTTTTAATTATGGTCTGTAAGCTAGAACTACAAAGAAAAAGCCATAAACTACCCTATATTCAGAGTAAATCTCCCACTTCCTTTTATTTTATTTATTTATTTATTTATTTTGAAGAAAAACCTGAGCACTTATGTTTTGATAGTACATAATATAAGCCTGAATGAAAGGTATTTTATTAGCCACTAATGTTTAAACCTTACTTCTCAAGCACTGCCAACTACCGTATGCACAGGGTTTTTTTTAAAAAAAAAAATGTTAGCATAAACCTGTTGTTACACGAGTCAAAAAAAGACTCACACACACCCCTCACTTGAAAGGGGCACATAGAAAGAAGCGGTGGGACCCCATGTGGAAGGAGAGCAAAAATAGGTCAAGCTGGCCTCCTAGAAATTCCCTTCCGAAGACCAGCCTCATGCAAAACACCCAGCCTAAGAGAAACAGGAGGAGTCAGTACTTAAAAGATATGGAGCAATTGAAATACCAGCCATCTCTCCCTTTTGTGTAACCTCCAGAGATAGAATCCTCCCACGTAGCACAGTACCCCAGTTAATAGTCTGCCCTTGACCCTTTCAGTGAAAGACCCCTCAAGATAAGGAGATACCAATGCACCTATTTCCCCTGCCTCTCCATCCAGCCTGGCATTTGCATCCCTTCAAAATTGTGATTACTCAAAAACATCCTTCTCCCCTGTCTGGAAAGACCCCAATCAACATCCGTTGTGAGCCTTTGTCTAGTCCTAGGCTCTCAAGCACCCACCGAGGAAGTTTATCCAAATACCCATTGTGAGTTTCTGTGTGGTTTTGTCCCCTGGTCCCTACAATTGACCCAAGCTTAGTTCCCACTGTATAGTTGAATTGCTTTTGGATGTGGATACCAGGGCCGGCCCCGCAGTGGTTAGGGGCAGCCGCCCAGGGCCCCACTCCTGAGAGGGCCCCGTGCCCAGCTCCCAGCCCGAACCCCGCGGTAAGGCCGGCCCTGAGCACGGGGCCCTCAGGAGCCAGCTCACTGCGTCTGACAGGCAGCGGAGCGGGGACCAGCAGGAATGAGGGAGAAGCAAAGGCCCCAGCGCTCCCACACTCCGTGCCCCACCCCACCGCTGCTTGTCACGGTCGGCCATGGAAAATGAAGAATAGAGAGGCAGAGGCCCCACCTCCCACTCATTTCCCCTGACCGAAACTGCCCCCTCGGCTGCCTGGCTCAGTCTGTAACAGACTGAGCCAGGCAGCGGAGGGGGCCCGGCCAACTAGCGTCGCGACATGAGGGAGAGGTGGGGCCTCTCTCTTCTTCTCACTCACTTTCGGCGGAAGTGAGGGAGAAGCAGAGGCCCCGCCTCTCCCTCACGCCCCTGCCCCCCCCCCACGGCCTGGTCGGGGGCCAGGCCGCCTCCGACCTCAGGCTGGAGTTGACAGCGGTGGCCCGGGCCCGGAAAGAGGAGCGCTGTCAAGAGCAGAGACAGCGGATCAGGTAGGTGATCCGAACAGCCACTCAGGCTTGGGTATGGGGGGAGGGGAGTGCCCCTCCGCCCACCCCTGATCCCAGGCTCGGGTAACACCCTGAGTTCGGCAGGGAGTGCCCCCCTGAGCGGGGGAGTGCCTCTAGGCCTGGCAGCCACCGGCAACACCTTAAGTTAGTAGGGGGGTCCCACATTCTTTCCCTGCCCAGGGCCCCACTTTCACTAAGGCCAGCCCTGGTGGATACTCACAGGTCTCCTGTGTGAATCTGCTCCAAGGGTCTCCCAGGCCTGTCCCCCTCCCACTCCCGACTCATCGCAGGATCACTGGGGCTCACCCATCCCCTTCACAATGGGCAAGGAGAGGTAACACATTTTTCTACCTTCCTCTCTCTCTCTCTCTCTCGGTCTCTCTCTCTCAGTTTCAAACTCAGGCTTGAAATTTCATCCCCCCTCCTCCCTTGAAGATTTCTTTGCCAACCACCTAACCAATCTCACTCTCTCACTCTTGTCTCTGACCTTGGGCAGACTAGCTTACTTTCTGTTCTCCACAGTCTGGATCTCCCCTCCACACTGCTTAGTTTAACCCTGTAATCACCGGCCCAGACTATGGCCTTTTTTTACATGGATGCCACTGCCGGCCTGGGGGGTGGAACTGGGTGGAGATGGGTGGGGGAGCACGCCCGGTAGTGCCGAGCCAGGTAACGTTTACACAGGCGGGTTGCGGGACGGAAGGAGAGGGGCCAGTACACGCCCAGCAGCCAAACACCCACCCTGGAAAACACCGAGCAAACACCCATGACAGTTACACGGATACCCGAGGCACAAACAGTGGGGAGGCCTCACCCAGCACAGTGACAGCACAACATGGCCAACCGAGGGCAAATGAAGCCACAGCACACAGCCCAGCCCATGAACTGCCAGACCCTGTGTGGGCAAGATAGGAGGGAACTGGGATGACAGGAGATATATTGTAGCAGACCCCAGGCAGCCCCGTGATGGGGCCAGACAGCTGGGCGCCACGGACCCCCCACAACCAGAAACTGTCCACACACAGCAGGGGGGCAGGGTCAGAAGGGGCACAAGGGAGGGAGGCAGAGGTCCGATGCAGCAGGGGACCCCAACACACACACACCAGCACAGAGAGGAGACCCCATACCAACAAGGGATCCATGTAGTCAACGGGGGGGGGGGGGAATCACAAACACAGGGAGTGGTCAGGGCACCAGGACAGCAGCCAAGGGGACAGACCCCCAGCACTAGCCACAAACACCCCAGGCCAGGGAAACCAGGGGGACACCCAAAGGGCATGGTAGAGCAGCTGCACATACACTGGGAGGGGGAGGCAAGGGATAACCAGTCCCTCCCACTCAGCAGTGACACAACCCCCATGAGGCACCCACACAAGAGACCAGGCCCCACGGAGGAACATGACACACAACTGGAAAAGGGGGCAAAGCAACTTTATTACTAGGGGGACGGGCGTGGAACACCGGAAAGGCCCAAGGGATATGGGGATGTAGCACAGAGAGCGAGTTCATGGGGTGGAGACCCGGCCTCAATAGGGACGCCAGCCCCATACCCAGCTCCATTGATCCGCCTGGGTGTGGTCCAGGTGGTGCACCCACTCCAGGAGGTGCAGCAGCAGCTGCACAACCTCCTCCTGCTCCCTGTCCACTCGGCAATCATCGCCTCCACTAAGGGATAGAGAGAAGAGGCCATCAGGACAGGACAGTGGGCCCCAACAAAGTGAAACCCTGAGCAGACATCCGGGGAGAGGGCCCCGCACACATGCAGCACACTCACTGTTGATATCATCGTACAGGCAGGCCCCAGTGCGGAGATCTGAGGCCGCACGCTGCAGCTGCCTGGCCATCTGTGCCAGGCGGAGAACGGCCAGGAAGACAACCAGTGTAGCTAGAAGGAAGAGGGAGAAGGGGAGAGGGTGTACGGAAAAGGTGCGGGTCAGCAGGGGTCGGAACCACACAGCAAGCACAACCCATGCAGTGGTCAGGGACACCCAATCCAGCACCCCACCTGCTCACACCAAGGGGGAACACGGGAGGCCAACAACAGGCCCGTACACTGCCCACACTCATGGTCAGCTGCCCAGCTCACCTGCCGCCCACCCATTGCCTAGAGTGCAAATGGTGGGAACCAACAGGGGTCGCCAGGAGCAGTGGAAGGCGGGGCAGCCCAGGCAGGGTGGTCCAATGGGTATCCCCCGCCAGACAGGGCAGAACCTCAGTGTAAAGGCCACCAGGGCAACACCGGCTGCTAGGGAGGGATTAGGGCCCACAGCCTGCCCCCCCCCCTGCGCGCTGGGGGTACAACAGAGAGCACCACCATGGGACATCACCAGCACACATGTTGCACACACACACCATGCCTGCCCAACCAATCCAGCCAGGCGGTACACCACACCTCCACAGGGAGATACAGGGGTGCCCGCAAATGGAAGACGGACACCAGGCAGTCACCGGTAAATGACGGACAGGACTCACAACGGGACGCGGTGGGTCCACACCACCCACCGGGGTGAACCCATGATCTATCATGGAGCCCACAGGGGAATCCAGCACGCATCCACTGTATGCCACCCGACAGCCCCAGTCATCCCGAGCAGGAACGCCAGTGACCCCCATCACAGTAACCAACACACAAGGACAGGGGGGCAGCCAGGGGAGGGGTGACTGGCATCACACAAGGACACGAATGCACCCAAGGTGGTACAGGCAAAGGCACAGACTTTATTCCTGATGGGGTGACGGGGGGAATGGCCAAACCGAGGGCGGTGACAGGGCGCTTAGGGGCTCGTGTCCGTTCCCCACAAGCCGCACACAGGTGCACCGTTGCAGTCACTCTAAGAGGGAAGGAGGCACTCGGTAATGCTACAGGTTGATTGGGGGCCAGAGTGAAGGGAAGCAGCGATGGGGTCCAGCTGACAGGTAAGCCTACCCCTGGGTTACACAGTACTGTGGGATGGAGTAGGGGGCAAAAGGTTGAGGTGGCCCACAACACAGGCACGGCAACAGCAATGTGATGGAGGGGCCGTTCAGAGCGCCCTGCTCATGGAGAGGTCCCCTGGAACCGCTGCCCTGGGACAAGCCCCTCCCAGGCGAAGAGGCCCCTGCAGAATCCCCAGGAACGCATAAGTTCATCCACCATGAAACGGGGTAGGAGGTGGTTCCCCCTGGCAGCAGCAGCCTTCACAGCCCATAGGTTCATCACCAATCGGAGGGTGCCAAGTAAGCATGTTGTAGGGATCCTGGTCAGCAGGGGTCCTCCAACATCGGTGGGTAGCAGGCCCAGCTCCCCAATAAGCGCCTGGCAGTCTGATCACAGATGTGAGATGCCACGGGATGCCAGTGTAGTCAGTAGAAACATGAGGACCTCTGGTCTGGAGGACCAGTCCATACTCCAGAACACCTCAAACCCTGACAGGTGAACAGTCGTGATCTCTGGTGCAGTCCAGGGCACTGTAAGAGCGGCTGGTTGGTCCCACAGAGGTTATTGAAGGATGGTAAAGCCGAGCTCGCCAGCATGCCTCTGGCAAGCCGGACCCCCAAATGGATGGCCCATCACCCACATGTACCTCTATAGGAGATGGAAGCCATCCACCTGTCAGGGTTTGAGGTGACCGGGGAGGGAAAGTAAGGGAACCACTCACTCCTGTGCGACTCAGACACACTAGCATAGGAAAGTTTTCCCTCAGGTTCTTATATAGGCAATGGAGGACAACTCCTAGCCAAAGATCATCACAGGGAGATGGTGATACACCGAGCGCCCACACAGTCACCCACCTCACACTACCTTGTTCAGGGATGGGGGTTAGTGTAGGAGAGTGTGGAAGGAAGGGGAAGGTGCAAGGTCCCAAGGGTCACGAGGCGGAGGGACAAGGGACACGGCACACAAACAGGGAGACTTCCGGGAGAAGGGAACGGAGGACTCAGACACCACACCCACTGTAATGCGCTTGTACCCTCGCTCTACCACTCTCACACCACAACCATACCTCTGCCTCACCACTCTCACACCACAACTATGCAACCACTCACGGTACTGATAGGAATCACGATAGGGACCAGTCTCACGGTATTGCTCCAATCACCAGCGTTAATACTGCGCAACCATCAGCCTTTTATAAGTTGCCCAGCCACTGGCGCAGGTGCTCTGAGCATCTGGGCAGGGCTGGGCTCTCGGCGGCGTCTCCCTGCAGCTGGGAGTTGATGTTGCACATGTGCACAGCACAAATTGCTGGGTTCATAGATGGAGTGGCTTCTTCTGTTGGGCTTCAGCCCTGACGTTCAGCTGTGCCCTGATCCCTCTCTTCTCTGTACTCAGGGTAAGTCCCTGCTGGCCGTTTCCCCACAACCACACCGGGAACCCGCTCTGTCGTGTGCGGTGCCAGGAAGGCCCCCTGCCCGCTCGGCCCGAGAAACCCCCCACCCGCCATCCAACCCTTCTTCCCCGCTGGTACCTGACACCGCCACTGACGGGGTCACCCATCAGCAGCTGGACATCGCGGCTCTGCCACAGTGTTCCCAAAAACATGTTGGAACATAGTGATCACTCCTCCTCTGCACCACCGGTGGCCTCGGGGCCTGTTCCGCACCCTGCCATGGCTGTTCAAAGGCCTGCACCGCTGCTTGTACTGGGATCCTATGGAGAGCAGCTGTGACTGGGCACTGTGCGAGACGCTGTGCAGTGCTAGCTGGACTGCGGCCATACACAGCTGATAGTGGGATGCCAGCAAGGCCCTGTGAAACCCTGCCCCACGAACCTGGTGGGTGCATTCCAGCATTACTGATGACAGATCAGCAAGGCCACGGCTGCCTCTAGCAGGGATATAACGAGCCCCTCCAAGCAGCGTATCATGCCGGAACACAGCTGCAGAGTGTCGTGGCCTTCAAGCACTTTGACCGAAGCAAGGCCGATGTGGATGCGCCCTGGCCAGGGATCACATGGGGCCATGGCAGGGGCACAGGGGGTGGGGTGGCTCCAGGGCCACAGAGGAGTCTCAGAGTGCCCCTAGCCCCATGGGTCCATGAGGGGGGGACGTGCTGGTGGCCCGGTGAGGAGGGATCACAGTCAGGTGCACGGAACACACCCACAGTACTGCACCAATCGCAGGGCACACAGCACGGGCTGCCACGGTACATATGTGTGCCAGTGGCTGTGGTCGGGCGTGGGGTGTAGAGTGAGAGGTGGTGTGAGCGTGGTGAATGAGAGGTGATAGTAATGTAACTTACTGATAGAAAGGTGGTGCTGGTGTCCAGAACAGGGTGTAGGTGCCGAGGCAGGGGTAGGCAGGTGTGCACAGCGAGTCGCCCCGTGCAGCCGTCCCTGGTACCCTCAGACAGGCTTGGGGTTGCAGAGGAGGTGGGAGGAACGGTGCAGGTGTGCAGGGCACACAGGGCTCGGGACCTGGAGGAAGGAATCATGGGAGGGGGGTGATAGCTAGGTGCTGTGGCCGCCAACAGGCCGGGTGGTTGAAGGGGACACAGTCACAGCTGTACACGCCTGGGTCAGGTCTGCTGGCCACGTAACGGCTAGGCGGGTAGCTGCTAGGTTATCTAGGACTGGTACCGGTGATGGGTTCCCCCTGAGTGTGTGTGTTGTTGTTGGTACCATGCTGCCTGTTGATGAGCCCCCTGAGGAGCGGGCCGTCCTGTTAACGGTCCTGTCCTCCTGCTTCATGATCCTGGAGCTGGTGTTCAAGCAATGGGCCGAGCTACTACTGCCGGGTCACCGCTTCTACAACCATGGCGTATGGCACAGGAGAGTGGCCAACATGCACCGAGCTACATCGTTGCGGTGGGCACGTAGGGTAGCTGTCCGCCAACAGTCCATGTTTGGAACAACGATGTCCCAGGACATGCACCTGGTCCTGTCCCGGGGGCCACTGAATGTCTACGGGTGCCGTGTCACTGTCCCAACGTGGAAGCTGCATTGGATGTGCTCTTGCATCAGTGAATGGTGGGAGAACGTGCTGGCCACTTGGACAGATGATGCATGGATGGAGCACTTCCGTATGAACTGCTCCCTGTTGGCCCGGCTCAGGGAGCTCCTCAACCCACATCTCCGGAGGCATGAGACCAACATGCGGTATCCGCTGCCCGATGAACTTGGCCATGGCCATGTGGAGACTGGCCACTACGAATGGGCGAATGCGGTTTGGAAGTTTGGACCTAACTTGAATAGTTCAGTCAACCAAACTGAACGTGCGAACGGAACTCGAATTCGAACGTTCGGTTTGGATGTGTTCGGTGAGTTCAGAATTGAATTTCCATTGGAAGCTGTAACTTCTTTGCCTCACATCTAATGTAGGTGAAACTTGTCCAGTTTATACCCCTTCCCATATTTACTATCTTTGCCAAATTTCAGAAGGATTGGGAAAAGGGTCTTGGTGGTATTAGCAATTAACATATAAATGTATGTCTGACTATAACATCTTTGTAGTCCAACCAATGTACATGAAATTTGGTAGGGTTATATATTACACTTTCATGATCATCTCTGCCAAAAATCAGAAAGATTTTATAAAGGGTCCCAATTTTATATGCCTGTACAACATATGTAGAGAAGGGGCCTATGCCTGGGATTCTCTTATGTCACTGTGGTATAAGATCGGTTTGTGATGCGAATTGGCCAACAGAAATGTCAACCAAATATCCTCATTCTGTGCTGGGACCATCCCAACATATCTCCCCCACTTGTTTCTGGGAAGTCAGAAGCATCTGTTTAGGAAAGAGTCAATAGAGATTCTCTTATGTCCTCTGTCTCAGTGCTGCAGGATGTGATTGTGATGATAATTGGCCAGCCTGGATGTGTTTAAACTATGTCTCCTGACTGCTGGGATGCTATCTCAGAAGTCCCAGTTATGTTGCTTATGCCCGCCTCAGGGCCGCCCCCTATGCCCACCTCAAAGCCACTACCAATTGGTCCTGTAAAGCTAGAAGCTTGCAGTAATGTGTTTGGCCATTGAATGTGTCTGTCAGTCTTTGGGGTTGCTCCACATCCTTCCTCCTATAGTCTCTCTCCCCCTGCCATGCAGGGTGCCTGTCTTTGACTGGCACTGAAAATGCTGATATTCATCTGAATAATGATCTTCATGGGGACAACATCAATTGCTTATATAATTGGGTCCCTTTATCAAAAACTCCTGTACATTTGCTGAAGTAGCAGGAAAGGTATATGATACATTATTGCCAAATATCCTGTAAACAGAATAGAATATCAAAATGTTACAGCTGGAAATGTATTTTCAGGTTATTGTCTTATACCCTTGGGACCCTTTATCCACTCTTTCTGAAAATTGACAGAATTATTAAGCATATGGAGGGACATAATATGCACAAGTTTCATGAACATTGGATGCAAGATAAAGACGTTGTAGCCATGAATGTGTATGGAGCTTTCCCTAAAATTACAACATTCAATTGCTTCTAAAATCGGCTCCCTTTATCTAATCATTCCAAAGTTTGGTACACGTAGTGCCCTCCATCAGGGGTACAATCTCCCCAACTTTCATCAAAAGTGACTAAGAAACAAAAATGATATAGCTGGAAATATGTTTTTCAGTTTTTTTCCTTTATTTCAAAAAACAAATATCATTTTCAGTTCCTGATTGCACCGAACTAAAGACCAAACTGAGCCTGACCAAACTGAATACTGAATCTGAACTGAAATCTTGACCCGAACCACTGAACGGCCGAACATCTGAACCTGGTTCTGTTTGCCCATCCCTACTGGCCACCCCCAATTCCCGCTGGAGCATTGGGGAGAAGTTCGGGGTGGGGACCATGACCATGAACAGGGCGCTCCACGACATGTGCAACCTGTTGGTGGAGCTACTGCTCAAGCAGGTCATACAGCTCTGGGATCCTGAGGTTGTCATTCGTGGCTTGTAGGAAGTGGGCTTCTCCCATTGCATAGGGGCGATAGACAGCACCCACATCCCTATAATCTGACCCCACATGCCAAGACAGACTACCTGAATCAGAAGCAGACCTTCTCCATCAATCTCCAGACCATGGTGGATCACAGGGCTTTGTTTACCGATGGCTACACCGGCCACACAGGAAGGATCCCTGATGAGCGCATACTGTGAGCCTCCCCCTTCTATGCATGCATGTTTGACGGGGGAATAGCCCCCAACCTGTACCAGGTCATTGAGGGGGTCGCCATGGCCCCAGTGGTGATAGGGGACCCCACCTACCCACTGAGCCCATGGTTCATGAGGGCCTATCCCGGGGCACGCACAGCAGACTGCTGCCTCTTCAATGAATGCCTCTCATCGGCTCAGAGTGTGGCGGAGCAGGCATTTGGGCTTTTCAAGGGGCGCTGGTGCCTGATCATGAACAGGAGCCAGTTCAATCTGCAGCATACCCCCATCCTTGTACTCACGACCTGCATCCTGCACAATATCTGCGAGACCAGGGGAGCTGCCCTTGACTACCTCCAACCAGTACAGAGAGAGGGTACCGTGCCGCTCTACCAACATGTCCAGGGAGGTGCATTCCAGCGCATATCGGAGGAGAACCAGGTCACTGTGTAGGCACATTGTCGCCCAGATGGCAGGCAACTGAGTAGTGATGTTGACAGCCCCCACCCTTCACAGAACCGTGAAATGGGTAACAATAAAGTCTGCTATGTCTGTTCCCTCATCCATTTCTGCCCTAGTGTTTGGGTTGTAGGGTTTCCCCACTCCTGTGAGGCCTGTGCCCTGCACCACTGGGTCACCCACTGCCTTCTAGCCATGGTAGGTGAACCGCACCAGACCTCGACCCTTCACCGGCTGTCCGATGGCATGGCCAGTATTCCACTGAGGTACCTGTGCAGACCTGTACCCTGCCAGGGGAGCTATGCTGTTGCCCACCCAGCTGCCTGTAGGCTGGAAAAGTATGGTTCTGGCATCGGAATTGTGCATGCCATGCCTCCGTCTGCATGTAGAGCAACCCCTGCGCATCATGGCACCCCCATTGACACACTGAACAACAGAGTGCTAATGTACAACACAGTTTATTTGGGGTTATGTACAAGGTGGGGGGGGTCAAGGTTTGCGGGGCGTTCCCCGTGTCCGCTTCAGGCCTTTGGTCCTTTGGGAGTGGCAGCTGGATAGCCCAGGCTCTCCGTTGTCCACAGATCGCTCCATGCCGGGCTGGGGTGCTGGACCCTGCAGTGATTGAACAGAAGGTCAGTGTTTCACCCTGCCTTGCACTGTTACCCCAGCACCATGGCCCTTTCCGTGACTTTCAGTGTTCCCATTGCTCCCCACACAGCATTCCCTCCGCCCATCCCTCTGCTGTTAGCTACGCCTTCCTTCCCCCCTCTCCCCCATTCCCAACAGGTCAGTGGTCCGGCTTACCGGAGCTGATGGGGTGGCCGGAATGGGCAGTTGGTCGCCTGGAGGTTCCAGGTTGGGCGAGGGTGTCATGGGCCGCCGAGTAGGGCGGGGCCACCCGCGGCGCACGGGTCCGGCTCCGGTGTCGGCGGCGCAAGCGGATCGGGAGGCGCCCCCTCCCTCGCCTCCCCGGCAGGAGGGAGGGGCGCCCCCGCCCGTACAGGACACGCAGGCAGGGCTCCAGGGCGAAAAGCCAGAAAGAGGCCGAAAACAGAAGGAGGCCACGCCCCCCCTGCGGCGCTCCGCACGCTTGCGGGGGCACG
>QEPC01007325.1:625942-645082 GCA_003113815.1 Sphenodon punctatus
CTATGTGGGGCTGACCGAGAAGTTGGTCCGGAGGCTGCAGGTGATGCAGAATGCCGCAGCCCATCTCCTTACTGGGGCGGGCTGCAGGGAGCACATGACACCTGTGCTCCGGGGTCTGCACTGGCTGCCTATAAAGCACCAGGCTAGGTTCAAGGTGCTGGTTTTGACCTTCAGAGCCTTTCACGGCCTGGGCCCTGACTATCTGCAGGATCGCCTCACTCCCCATGTGCCCATATGACCCCTGAGATCGTCCGTGGGGGCCTTTTTGGAGGTTCCCTGGGTGAGGCGAGTGGCCACTGATGTGAGATCTTTTTCTGTGGCTGCCCCTGTGCTGTGGAATTCGCTCCTGGAGAAGGCTTGGTTGGCCCCCACCCTCCTGTCGTTTCGATGTTTGTGTAAGACCTGGCTGTTCCGTCAGGCCTTTGGCAAGGGGGGGGATAGAGTGGGGGAGGTGGGGTTTGGGAGGGAGGGTGAGTTTTTATGACTTGTTTTAAAATTTGTAGATTTATTTTAAAATGTTTTATTGTTGAATTTTTTGTGCATGTGTTGTTCGCCGCCCCGAGCTGCCTTTGGGCAGGAGGCGCGGGATATAAGTTTTAAATAAATAAATAAAAAAAATTAAATCCCGCCCCCCCCGCCCCTGGGGCCGGCCCCCAAGCCCTGGGTGTCCCAGGGTCCCTCTGCTTACCCATGCCCATTCCGCACTAGTCGCAGCACTGGCTCCCTTAGTTTTGTCAGAGACTTTCCTTCCAGACATATTGGGAGCCCGCACACCCATGTCCTGTTTTGGATCCCTTTTACGGGCTCCCGGGCAAGCATCTGGTGTCTCCCCTGGTGGGCGTGTCTGCGTGGGAGCCCCTGCGTGGCCTCTCTGACCATCTCTCTGTGGTCTCGGCGGACCCGTTCCCGTGGGTGAGGGTGTTTTGGTTTTTACACGGACGGGTGGATGTTGAACACCCATCTCCACCCATGGAGCATGCCGGCTCCTTCCCGGCTGCTCTGTGGGTGTTGGTGGGTGGGTTATGAACGCGCACCCACCCACTCGTGGGCATTTACACAAGCACTCTCACACCCATCCTATGGGTGTTTATGGGTGTTCATGGGTGGGTGATGTCCGTGTAAAAACGGCCTATGCAACGCTGTTTGTATATGTCTCACCGTACTATGTCTTGTTAAGCCCTGATGAATAAACATCCCCTCTTTCTTTAGAATATTCCTTGTTTCTGGCACGTCTTTTGGGGGAGCGCGCCATGACCTCAGACTGAATCCCTAGCATGCGGGGACCCTAGTCGACTGAAAAAGGCTAATTCCCTAAGTTTTGAGTTCGTGCCTGGGCACTGGGACCTTCCCCCTCTGGGACCCCCATGTTCACACATGGATAAAGGGTCATGTAGTAACACTGTGACTGCCAGAAGGTGGGGGGTGGCCCCTCTAAGTCGGCCTGTCCATCACTAAGAATACACCCACAATGGAGGAATATAACTGCAGAGAGCTGCAGTGTAAGGCAGTCTGAGGGTGGAGGTTGAAGAATGACGAACTTCAGGGAGTAAAGCTCTAGCTTCTGAACTCTCCAGGATCATGAACCTGTGGATCCCAGAGGGAAATACTACTTCCTTGGGGCCAGCTGCTTTATGGAAACCACATAATAAAGGACCAAGAGCTGCATGTCTGAAGGGGGTGAGTGTCTGTTATTCATCACTGGTTTGTGACACTCCCCCCCCTCACCCCCATAGAGATGAGCATGACAGTGAGTCACTCTATATTTTTCTTATGTTTTATTATTCTTTATCATTTCTATTGCTTTATCTAGTTTGTTCTCATGACAACCCTGTGAAGTAGACTGTTATTATTCCCATTTTACATATGGTGAACTGAGGCTGAGAGAGAGTAATTTGCTTAGGCTACCTAGTGAGTTCATGGCTGAGGCAGGATTCGAGCCCTGGTGTCTAGTGCTCAAATGAATAGTCATACAAATGAATAAAACTGTTGAATTTATGCTGTCTGAACCCAAACTGATGAAGCAGATGATAAAGCAGGTTATTTATTTATTCAAAACCTACCCTTCCCTTCCCATTAAGCCTCAGGGTGGCTTACAACATAAATGCATCTATAAAAACTTCTTTAAAAAACAACAACCTTAAACCCTCCAATCCTATCCTATCCCTGCCTGTCAAACAGATGGTCAAACAGAAAGGTCTTACATCCCTTCTGGAAGATTAGCAGGCTTGGACTCCTCTTGGATGAACCTTCAAGGGGAGAGAGTTCCATAATTGTGGGGCATCCACTGAGAGTGTCTCTTCATGCCCTTGTTGTAGAAACTTCATGGGCAGATGGTACCTGCAAGAAGGTGCTCCCGGCTGACCTCAGAGGCTGCAATGGGACAAAAGGGAAGAGGCCATCTTTCAGATACTTGGGGCCCAAGCCATTTCAGACTTTATAGGTAAAAACTAACACCTTGACTTGTGCTCAAATAACTGCTATGAATTTGTTTCGCCAAATATCTGTTTCAGTTATTTCAGAATGTAGGTTACTTCATTTTGACACTGTCAGTGCTCTTGAACATACATGGGTACTGAAAAAGTAACCAAAATAACTGAACCAAATTAAGCACAATAAGTGAAGTAACCAAATGGAATTCCCAAATAAATGGAAACGTGAATCCCTATTTCAGTTATATATTTATTTATTTATTCATTCATTCATTCATTCATTCATATTTCTATGCCGCGCTTCCTGCAGAGGCTCAGGGCAGCTCACAATAATAAAAACAGAATAAAAAAGCCATTAAAATCAATTTAAAAAAACCAGATACTCCACCCAACTCACCACTACATCTCACATCTCCCAACCCACTCAAATGCCTGGTCAAATAGAAAGGTCTTACATTGTTTCCAGAAGATGAACAGGCTCGGGCTTAGACAGACCTCCAAGGGGAGGGAGTTCCATAATCGTAGGGTAGCTACCAAAAAGGCCTCCTTGTATGCCGTAGTCATAAAAACATCACGGGGAGATGGCACGTGCAAGAGGGTGTCCCCAGCTGACCTCAGGGGCTGTGAAGGGACATAAGACAGGAGGCGGTCTTTCAGATACCTGAGGCCCAAGCCATTTAGGGCTTTATAGGTTAAAACCAGCACCTTGAATTGTGCCCGAAAGCTATCGGCAGCCAGTGCAGTCTCTGGAGCACCAGTGTAAGGTCCTCCCAGAGACCCACCCCCAAAAGAAGACAGGCTGCCCTGTTCTGCACCAACTGCAGCTTCCAACAGTCTTCCAGGGCAGCCCCACGTAGAGTGCATTGTTGTAGTCTAGCGTTGAGGTTACGAAGGCACGGATGACGGTGACCAAATCCAAATCTGATAGAAATTATCACAACCTTCTCACCAAATGTAATTGGTGAAAGGCACTCTGGCCACTGCCACAACCTGGCAATTCAGGCATAGCAGTGGGTCCAAGAGCACCCGAAGGCTGTGAACCTGACTGATCAAAGGAGGCTGGACACTATAAATAACAGGGGTCCCTATGTCTCCCAGGTCACACGGCTGGCCAATCATCACCTCAGTCTCATCTGGATTTAGCTTCAATCAGCTCACCTGAATCCAGTCCCCAGTGGCAGCCAGGCACTGGGTAAGCACCAAGACTTCAGGACCTGGGTAAGATAATGAAAAGGAGAGAGCTGAGTGTCATCAGCATATCGATGGCACCTCTCTCCAAATCTCTGAATGATCTCACCCAGGGGCCTCAGATTATTATTATTAGCAAGCATTTATATAGTGCCAGCAATGTACCTGGCGGTGCTTTACAAGGTAATTGAGAAGACACGGTCCCTGCCCTAGGGCTTACAATGTGAGAGAGGGTGGGGGGGAGAAGAAGGAAGGGGAACAGAGGGAGAGACAAGGAGTCACCCTCATGAGGATGCGAGGTCCCAGGTGCACGCGCTTGGCTTGGTTACATCGAGAATGATGGCTGGTTGGTCCATATGGTGAGGATATGAGTACACAGACCTTGGGTAACAGATTGTACTGGATGGAGGGTATCAGCAGGAGTTAGGTGAGGGGAACGAGGAGTCGGAGACAGCAGAGCAGAGGAGGTAGTTCTTGAGGAGGGATTTGAAGGTACGAAGGGAGGAGGCAAGGTGGATGTGGGCAGGGAGAGAGTTCCAGGTGTGTGGGACAGCTAGGGAGAAGGGACGAAGGCGTTTAGGGGAGCAGGGGAGGCATGGGAGGGTGAGAGAGGGGACAGAGGAGGAGCGGAGTTCACGGACTGGAGTACGGAGGGAAATTAGCACAGAGAGGTAGGGGGGAGCAAGGTTGTGAGGAGCTTTATAGGTGAAGACTAGGAGCTTGTGCAGGATTCGTTCAGGAAGGGGGAGCCAGTGTAGAGAGGAGAGGAGGGGCTGCACGTGGTTGAAGCAACAGGCGAGGTGGATGACCCTGGCAGCAGAGTTTTGGACGGAGATAAGGGAGAAAGGTGAGAGCAGGGGAGGCCAGTGAGAAGGAGGTTACAGTAATTGAGGCGAGAGATGACTAGGGCATGAACAGGGGTTTTGGCAGAGGAGACTGAGAGAATCTTAGCAATGTTATGGAGGGAAAAGCAACAGGATTTCGCAACAGAGTCGATGTAGGGTTTAAAAGAAAGGGGTGAGTCAAAGATGAAGCCTAAGCTACAGGCTTGGGGGACAGGAAGGATGGTGACCCCATCGATAAGGATCGACAGGGAAGAAGGAGACGAAGGATAAGGGGGGAAGATGATAAGTTCAGTTTTAGCCATGTTGAGTTTGAGTTGACGGTGGACATCCAAGTATAGATGTCAGAGAGACAGCTGGTGAGGTGAGCTTGACTAGATGGAGAAAGAGACTGAGTAGAGAGAGAGAGAGTTGAGTGTCATCAGCATAGAGGTGATATTGGAAGCCATGGGAGGCAATGAGTTTGCCTAGGGACAGGGTATAGATAGAGAAGAGGAAAGGGCCAAGGACAGAGCCTTGGGGAGCACCAACTGAGAGTGGAAGGGAGGAGGAGGTGGAGTTGGCAAGATACACTGAAGTGGAGTGGAGAAAATATAAAACCCTGCGGGACCCCATACGGGAGCACCCAAGCTGATGACAAGCCACCGCCCATTACCACCCTCTGGGTTCTCCCAGCCAGGAATAAGCAGAACCACTCAAGAGCAGTCCCACGCATCCCAGTCAGGTCCCGCAGCCATGTCAACAACACCCCATGATCAACAGTATCAAAGACTACCGACAGACCTAACAATATCGAAAGGGTAAAATTTCCCCCATCAATTTCCAAGCTAATATAATCAACCAAGGCAACAAGCACAATCTCGGTGCCATGCCCCGAATGAAAACCCACTGACATGGGTCCAGGAATCCAATAGCATCAAGATACACCTGAAGCTGTGAGGAAACCACCTATTCAATAATCTTCCCTAAAAAGGGGAGGTTAGAGACAGGGCAAAAGCTGGCAGAAGAGTCAACATCAAGAGATGGACAACCCCAGACCATCAGGCTATCAGACACCCTGCTCTCCTGAAGGGAGGCACTGACAACCCCAGCCACCATCATTCCTAGTGTCTCCCGGCTGGCTTTCACCAGCCAGGATGCGCATGGATCTAGTTCACAACTTGTCAGCCACACGCCCCCAAGCACATTCTCTGCATTCGTGGGTGAGATCGATTGAAGCTGATCCTGGTAAACCACACAAGACTGAGCCTCCTCAACCCCAAACTCTGACCTTCTACCCAAAGTAGCAACACTCAAGTTGAGCCAAATACAAGCAACCTTATCTGCAAAGTAGGTGGAAAACTCATCACAGTGGGCAGCCAATGCCTCTAACTTTGGGCAGAGACATCCAGGATTTAATAAACTATTCACCATTCAGAAGAGTTCCACCGGACAGCACTTTGCAGATGCTATGGCGGCTGCAAAGAAAGCTTTCTTTGCTGTTACCACACACGTGGCATAATCCCTTAAAAACAGTTTATGCCGCTGGTTTTAACCTTGGTCGGCTTTGGCATGAGTTGAGTGGCAAATGTACTCCAATCACCTACCCACTTTAGCACCTCATGTTCTCCGTATACCAGGGAGACCTGTGCTGCCACCACGGAGGAACTGGATGCCTGGGTGCCACTATGTCAATAGGCTGGGTCAAAATGTCAGATCACAAACCAACTAAGGCATTGACAGGGAGGCCATTGAGTAAATACCCCAGAGAGTGCTGGAATCCTGTTATTTATTTATTTATTTATTTTTATTTATTTAAAAGTTTTATACTCTGCCCTTCCTGCCAACAGGCAGCCCGGGATGGCTAACAAAGTCCATCAATAAAATACAATAAAAACATATATAAAACATCATATAATAATCATCACATTTAAAAAATAAGGAGATAAAAATCCCTAACATCCCCAACCACCCTCAACCTCCTCCCTCGCCAAACGCCTGACAGAACAGCCAGGTCTTACAATTCTTACGAAAAACTGGGAGGTCTGGGGCCAGACAGGCCTCCACCAGGAGGGAGTTCCAAAGGCACGGCGCGGCCACAAAGAACGCCATTTCCTGCGTAGCCCCCTGGGAAACCTGAGGGACCTCCAACAGAGTACCCCCAAATGACCTCAGGGGCTGGTCCAGAACCTGGGGGGTGAGGAGGTCTCGCAAATAGGCAGGACCCAGACTGTGTAAGGCTTTATAGGTCAAAACCAACACTCTGAATCGGGCCCGGAAGACTATTGGCAGCCAGTGCAGTGATTGGAACACTGGTGTAATGTGCTCCCAGGACCCAGCCCCACCAGGAGCTGGGCTGCCGCATTCTGTACCAGCTGCAGCTTCCAAGCCATCGCCATAGATAGCCCCACATAGAGTGCATTACAGTAGTCTAACTGAGAGGTGATAAAAGCATGGATGATCATGGTCAGATCTGGAACCAAAACCAGCGGCTGAAGCCGCAACACCAGATGTAATTGGCGGAAGGCACTCCTCGCCACAGCCTCCACCTGGAGATCCAGGTGGAGCTGCGCATCAAGAAGCACCCCCAGGTTCCACACCTGGGAAGTCAGTGGAGGACAAACCTTTCCCCAACCAAGGGAGCCGTCATCTCCATCGACTTACCAACCAGCATCACCTCTGTCTTGTCAGGATTCGGTCGCAGTCAATTAGCCCTCATCCAGTCCCTTTTGTTCTGCATTTCCTGAGGAGGAAGGAGCTACTGCCTGCTAGAGGAAAAGAACATGGAGACTGCCAAGCCTGCTGAGTCATTGCGGAAGGACTACTCTAAGCCTGGAAGGAACTGGGACGGTGTCCTCGCAGTCAGCGTGGGAGACCCAGGTGGGATTGTTCCATTACAAGGACTCGAACTGAAGACAAGTTGAATGGGGAGAGACCCTGGACTTTATGTACCCAGTTGGGGAGAACATTATGTTATTGTGTTGGACTAAGTTTATATTGGGGACCCACTGGTTGGGAGAAACCCCTAACCGGTGGACCGGGCGAGTTGTAAGGGGAGCAGGGAGACCCATGGCAAATTGCCAAACAAATAATCAGAGCGGCTTTGAGGGAACAATCGATGGACTGAACCCCAAAAGAAAATTGGATTTAAGGAAGAGATTTTATATGGCAGAGTGCTAATTCCCCAGGACCCCAGATTGTGAAGTGGGAATCCTAAAGCCCATCCACAGAGGGCTGTCCGAAAATGCAACTAATAATAATGAATACAAAATTAACTGTTCATTTCAGGTATCCTGGTTTCTCCTCATCATTTCAGGTCTCCTACTCCAGCTCCAGTAGGTTACAGTGGCCCTGGCTATTTGTATCCAGTACCAAGGTTGGTTCAAAACAGCTATTCCATTTTTATGGAAATTTCTGTGAAAACAGAATAGCTGTTTATTTTTTCAATCAGTATTCTGATCGGAAATAAATTCCAATCAGAATACTAACTAAAAAACAAACAACAGTAACAAAAAATTGGGCAGCCTTATTGGAAGGCCGATTTGTGCAGATCGACTGCCCAAGACTACCACCACCATTTTGAATAAGGGCAGTGTCTATTTGCACATGCACAGGGTTTTTTATTTAATTTCCTTTGTATTCCAATCAGAATTGGTTGAAATATTGAGTGTTCCAGTTTTTTATCAAACTGGGTGAACTGGCCCATTCCAATAAAAAAATGAGAGAAATAGAAACCTCGGTTTCACCCCTATCCATCTTTTATCATATGCATGGACCTGTATTCACTGTGTTTTCTCCATTAGTGGCATTAAGGAAAAAGCAGTGAACACAGGTCACTGATCATATGTTCTCAAAACTAATTCACACAACATCCTTCCCACTTGCAATCACACAATATCCTTCCCACTTGCAAACTTACAAATTCCCTAATCTGCGTTTGTCTTGTCCAAAAACAATGCATTCTCACAACTGTGGACTCCCCTGTAATTACCCTGTCCTCTCCCTCTTTCTGCTTTGCTTTGCTATTTCCTACAGTGCAAAAGGGCATGGAGGAATGCCCATCGGATATTCCTGCAGTGTTTTAGAAGCAGGGTGGAAAGGAGAGAGTCCCTGTTCTAGAACTCTGGTCACATCTCTTTGGTCACTCAGAGGCTGGATGTCTACCATGGACCTGCCCCCTTTTGGGTAAAAGCCCAAAATAATGCATCTACTCTACCTGAGATTAGAGACTGAGGCCGTTTTTAGACAATCGCGGCGGCGCCCGTGCTTGTTTTTCAAAACTACCGGGAGGCGGGTTTACACGTGACACCGCCGTCGATTATGCACATGTGTGGGCGACGCGCATCCATTTCCGGCCGCGTATGTCCACCCTCGATCGGCGACCCGGTCAGCTCGTGGCCGGAAATGGATGCGCGTTGCCCACAGATGCGCATAATCGGCAGCATGTCACGTGTAAACCCGCCTCCCGGTAGTTTTGAAAAACAAGCGCGGGCACCGCCACGATCGTCTAAAAACGGCCTTAGGCACCCACGCTTGTTTTCAAAAAAGCCAGCAGCCCGTTCCACATGTGACGCTGCCGCCGAATACACGCATGTGCAGGCGATGCGCTTCCATTTCCGACCGCGTCTGACCAGCCTCGATCGCCGACCTGGTCAGTTCGCGCCCGGAAATGGATGCGCATCGACCGCGCATGCGCGTATTCGGCGGCAGCGTCACGTGTGGAATGGGCTACCGGCTTTTTTGAGAAACAAGCGCGGGCGCTGCCGCACTCGTCTGAAAACAACCTTGGTCTTGGATTTTAAGATCAGAAATGATCTCTTGCATAGCACAAGTCAGAGTTTCATCTAGTACTTCCTGCACCAGGTCCACAACTAAAGCATTTTTTTCTAGAAATGTATCTAGTCTTCATTTAAAGGCCTCCATTTAGGGAAAATCCAGAACATCCTTTGGTTGTAGGTTCTTTCCATGACTTGTTACCCTCACTGTTTAAAAATGTATAAGTTACTTCTAGCTAGAATTTCTCTTGCTTCAGCTATCATCCATTTAATCTTATTAGGCCTTTGTCTCTTTGTTAAAGAGTCATCTCCCATCAAAAGTCTCCTATGCATATATAGGGCACAATCCTCCATCCATTGAAGTCAATGGCAGAACTTCCATTGACTTTAATGAGAGAGGAAATGCCCTTACAGACTGTGACCAATGAAGTTACCTATAAAAAGTCACATGGATGAGCTAAATAGACTGAGATTCTTCAGTCTTCTTTCTTAAAACCTAAACCATTAACCATTCCTGCTACTTCCTGAGAGGGAGAAGAGAGGGGTGGTTTAAAGATACATGAAAGGAGGGGAGAAAACAAAATGGAGGGAAGTTTTGCAATTAATTTCAATAAACCTAGGATCAAGCTCAATGTGAATAAGGAAAGAAGGAAGAAATGAGCATGAAAGAAAAACAAATACGCAGGATGGGGGTGGGGGAAAGTAATGGCATTGAGAAAGAGCCAACACAAATATTCATGGCAAAATTAATGGGCAGATTTGTAAAGTTTACATGAGAACTTGCTATTTGGAAATTAGCGATTCAGGAATTGATTATTTGATGTAACATATTTATGTTAGTGCTGAATTGGTTGACTTCTAACTAAAGCTGATGTAATCGAACTAACCAAAGTTGAACTCCAACCAAAGTCAAATTACCTCCAAATCAAAGTTCTCGGAAGATGCTAATCTAAATTCAAGTATCCATTAAAGAAAGAGAATACACGCATCTGATTTGTGAATACAAAAGCCCTATTTGTTTCAGCTGTACACTGGACTGAAATCAAGTGAGACCAAGCGAGATAAAATTTATTTAAAAAAATTATTGCCTAGAAAATTATTTCAGATAGCGATATGTTGAACCTGATATGCAGGACTCCCCAGAGCACCTTCTGCAATCAGAACTGCAGGTGGTCAGCATTTACATTCCCTTAAGTCTCTGTACTGCTGTAAACTGTGCCAGAAGGGCTTGCAACATAAAAGCAAAATGAAATAGCAATGCTTATATATGGTGTTTGATCTGAAAGGCTGAGGCAGATTTCCACCTCTAAACTTTACTCCCTTCTCTGCATAGTGCAAAACTGTATTCGGATCTCAATGAAGAATGGTTTCATTTTTGCCATTTAAGATACACCAGGTTGCATCAAATGATGGTTATTTATAAAACCTATTCCCAAAGACGGGACAAACGGATACAACAAGCAACATCTAAGCAAAGTAAAAGATGATGTGCATGTGTCTTAGTTGCTTTTGTTTTAGTTTTACTGTAAGAATGGAGAGATTGCATGAAAGCATGTTAACATTAATTCCTATGTACATTAATGACTTATCACCAAAGGTTTTCTTCAGAAGTGTAATGGCTAGAAATTTTACAGATATATATTTACAGAGAGAGAGTTGGTTTCTGCAGAATCACAAGCTGACCTGGGGCAAGATGAATACATCAAACAAGCCGCATTCAGTCCTTGGACCAGGAGTTTGACACGCACGCTATAAATCAAGGAAGTAACTGTTATTGATTTGTACTAGCACTGCTGACATTTCTCTCAGCAAGTTTCAGGAGGCATTTCCCCTCTCCACAGATTACAAATTCAAGTCTTTTGTATGGACACACACACAGACACAGATATATTACTTTACAATGAATACTTTCGTAGGGTGAGGAAAATGTATTTATGCTGCTTTAGATTCTTCTATAATCTAGGACTCGTGGAAAAAATGCTCAAGGGACTGGAGAAAAGCTGGAGCTTTTTATTTATCCTCACAGCAATCGTCCTTTTACTGCCTAAAACAGGGGTGGAGAACTTTTCATGTCCCACAGGCCACTTTGAAAAAGAGTACAAGCTCCACAGGCTGGATAGAAGTTGGTAATAGGGTGCTTGGTGTTCAGGATGGAGGAAGGAAGATAAGGGTCCAGATTAGGACTCAGATCTTGTTCAACATGTATATGAAGCCACTGGGTGAGATCATGTGGCACCAGTGAGGTGCCATCAGTATGCTGACAACACTCCGCTCTACCTCTCTTTTTCATCTGCAGTCTTGGTGCTTACCCGTTGCCTGGCTGCCGTGGGAGACTGGATGAGAGTTAGTCGACTGAGGTTGAATTCTGACAAGATTGAGGTGATGATGATAGTTGGCCAGCCTTGTGACTTGGGGAGGATTGAGACCTCGGTTACTGATGCGGTCCACCCACCCGCCCGGTCACTCAGGTGCACAGCTTTGGAGTGCTCCTGGATTTGTTGCTGCGCCTGGATTTTCAGGTGGCGGCAGTGGCCAGGAGTGCTTTTCACCAGGTCCAACTGGTGAGAAGGCTGCGACCTTTACTTTCTGATTCCGATCTGGTGACCATCACCCATGCCTTCATTACCTTGAGGTTAGACTACTGCAATGTGCTCAATGTGGAGCTGCCCTTGTGTGAGCCACCCACAGTGACACCGAGGCTGGAGAGGCTCCCCAAAACAGGCTGGAGTCCCCCTTGGAACCTTTGTGTCGGATGGCCTGGAGGAGAGCCCCAACTTCCCACCACCACACCATGAGGAGCCCCTACCCCAGCCACAAACCTCAGCACAGGAAACACCCCAGCAACAGGCGCAGAAAGCAGAAAGCCAGCAGAAGCAAACAGCAGTAGAGGCGTGGCCTGCACCTGTGTGGTGCTCTGCAAGGCTCTTGGAGCAACGAGGAAGGAAGGAGGGGCTTAGAGAATAAAAGGAAATGAGAGCCTAACCTCTTTGCCAGTAATCAGTCTGAGGCTGACCCTACTGCGTCAAAACTAAGTGTGCTTTACTTGGTTGCTATTGTGTTTGATCCCTATTTCCCATTGCTTTCTTATATGTAATGTGTAAGTGTTTTGCCCTCGTTGTTTCTCTGTCTTTGAGTGAGTGACTAGTGAAAGCTGAGCATGTGAAGCGTCTTGCCTCCCTCCTCCCTGGGATCACCCCTTCCCATGGACCGTGAAAGTCCTGCCCTTGCCCTGTACTCCCAGGACCCCTTTCCCTTCCTCCCTTTCACCCTCCGTAGCACTATTCTTCCCTCTCCCCAACCAACCCGAGTGCTTGTGCTAGGCTTTACCAACCACTTTACCAGTGGTTTGTCAAGAACTCTGATCCTTGTGATGACAGAGGCCCGACTTCTGTAAAGTCAGTAGGTCATAGTTCTATCCTGGTGGAATCTTTAACCCCATTAATACCCCGCCCCTCCTGCTCCAAGCAGCCTGGGGTGACTTACAATATTAAAACACATAAAACCAGTAAAATCATAAAGTACAATAAAAAGGAAGGCACCAAACCACCACCACCCCTTCCCCTCCCTCCATCTCACCCTACACCCCATCTCCCTCGCCAAAATCCAGGCAGAACAGCCAGGTTTTACAGATACGACAGAAGGAGGGGAGATCCGGGGCCACCTGGGCCTCCACCGGGAGGGAATTTCACAGCCTAGGTGCGGCCACCGAGAACGCCCTCTTGAAATTAGACCACATGGTAAACTGACAACGTCATTTTTCCAAGTCTATGGGACACATACAACATGAATCAGGAAAGAAGAGCTCCGGTAATTTTTTTCCCCATGGCTTCTATGCCAGCCCCTGGACTAAACTGTTTAGGCCCAGTGCTAGAACTTTGCTCCAGCACTACTCTATGGAAGTGAATGAATGAATGAATGAATGAATAATTTTAATTGTGTAGCGTCAGCTATTACAATATTAATGACAATAAAACCAACAAAATAGTACAAAACACACCACAACAATGTTTTCAAAGTACAATCTCATCATCATGCCATTTACACTCAACCACCTCCCTCCCATACTCAACAAGTTCCCACCAAAACTGAGCAAGTGGGGACAGTTACAGCCCACCAGGCCAATTTGGCTTCACATTAATCCTGCCTCCAAAGCGGACTTCCCATGCCTTCCTCAGTGCCTTACACAATTTACCACCCAGCCGGATACATACAGAGCTCAGTCTATCCATAGGGAGGAGTGGGGCTAAGAATCCCATGTTTAAGTAAAACAGATTCCTGCAAGATCATCACTTGGCGGGCAAAAATTGACACTGCCCTAGTCTGAGGAGAATCATAGGGGTAGAGCAATTGTTCAAGCAATCTTGCTTTACAGGCCCACTGGAAAGCAGAAAGAACTGAACCAAAAAATTTGACCCTCAGGCCGGCCAAGGCAGGACAGTCCAGCAGGATGTGGGCCCACTGTGTCTTCCCTGTCGGTTTCACACATCTGGCATTTCCTCTGGTCATGCGGAATGCCCCAATACCTGCCCTCTACCAAGGTAGAGGGGAAAGTATTGGTGCGCACTCTAGTGAATGCGACTCGCTTGACTGAGTCCGACCACTTAAAGAGCCAGAAGGGATCCGGACAGGCCGCACTATACGGCCTGTAACCCATGACCACCTTCTGCACCTCAAGCAGGGCCCCTTCCATCTGGAGAAGCTGGTCATTCATTCGCTGTTGTACTAATTTCTTAAAGAGTTTAGAACCTACTCTTCCCCAGATCTCAGGAGAGAGGCCGAGTAGATGGATCAAATGCGACACCCACAATAACCAGGGATTTAATAGGCCTGAGTCATGAGCCATAGCCAGCAGAGATTTTTCAGCCTCGGGGAGCCCAGCCACCTTCATCCAATAGTTGATAATACACCGAAGGGCACGTACCTTCACTATTGGAAAAATCGTCTCTTTCCTGGATATAACCTGTGGGGAGCCACATGGAATACCCAACAGGGAGGCCAGAAAGGAGTTCTGGATGCACTCTAATTTGTCTAGTGCATCAAGAGACCAAACCGGGGCAGCATATAAGGCCTGGCTCAGTACTTTAGCCTCAAATAATCTTAAGGCAGGCACTACCATCTTCCCCCCATGGACAAAGTAGAATTTAAGTATGGCTGCAGCAGAATGTCTGGCTTGCGTTTTCACATGCTCATAGTGCAAATTCCAATTGGCAATGGAGGCAAAAGTAACACCAGGTATTTGAATTGTTTTACCTGGGAAATACATTCCCCTTTAACATTCCAGGAGTACAACATTTTGGTCTTCCCCAGTACTATCGTGAGCACCTTTGATTTCGTATAATTGATCTTCAGATTTTCCTTCAAGCAGTATTCCCCCAAAAGCTCTAGCTGTCTACTGAGACCAATTCAGGTTAACGATACCAGCACGGTATCATCCACAAAGAGCAGAATAGCTAAACCTCTCTGCCCTACTACGGGGGCATGCGTATCCTTGGTGCTCATATGTCGGACAACATCATTTAGATAGAGATTAAATAACTCGGGGGCCAACAGGCATCCCTGCCTGACCCCCCGTTCAACTTGGACTGGAGCAGATAACTCCCCTGAGTGACTGAGCTTGATCTGCAATGAATTCCCCAAATGCAGTTGGATTAGCAAAAACAGTAAACGGGGCTCAATGGAAAGTGATCTCAGTTTGACCCATAAGCGCTCCCTTGAGATGGAGTCAAAAGCTTTCTTCAAGTCCATAAATCCCAGAGAGAGGTTCCCCTTGTTGGCTGCATATTTGGTTATTAGAGCTGACAGAACCAGCACATGATCAGTTGTCGCTCTACCAGCCATGAAGCCCGCCTGCTCAGGTGCAATAAGCTCCGCCTCCTTAATCCACAATTCCAACTTTACCAGCAGTAGGCGAGTATATAATTTCCTGATTACACTGAGCAGGCTTATTGGGCGGTCATTAGATGGCAAACAGGGATCACCCTTTTTGAAGATAGGGACTGATATACTTTTGAGCCATGATGCCGGGATGACTCCTGTCTCATTTACCTCTGAAAACAGGGGGGCAAAAACAGCAGCCCACTAATCTGCATGCAAGCTAAGGATCTCGGAAGTAACCTGATCAGGTCCTGGTGCTTTCCCTGATTTTAGGCCCATAATAAGAGATTTCACCTGTTCGGATGTGACTGGGGGCCAGGATTCAAATCTATGCTGAGGTAATCCACTAAGGCAATCCTCCGATCCTATCGGGTTCGAGTACAACCTCGCATAGAATTGTTCCCAGCACTGGGCAGGGATTGAGGGAAAAGACAAAGCCTCCCCCCCTGCTCTCCCAAGGGATCGCACCAGGGACCAACATTGCTGGGAATTTTTTTCAGTAGCGGCCTTATGTAATTCCTGCCATCGGGTCTGACAATAAAGCTCTTTCTTCCTAGCCAAAAGGGTCTGATCATAAAGGGGCCAACTGACACCCCCGATGAGTGACTCTCAGGGGAAAACACTGCACGTAATCGCCAACTCCAGCCTAACTAAGAGGTTACTGAACCAGGAGAAATCCGCTTTCCCAGAAAGAGATTGCATACACGGGATTTCCTTAACTTCCGAGGAGTTGACAAAATTATTGCATGCCCTAGCAAGCTCCTCTGAACGTTTGACGCAAGTTTTAAACCCACCCTCCTGTACCTCACCACCAAGGGGGCAAGGGGATAACAACCTCCTGCCTCTTGATTTCCAGCACGAGAGAGAAGTGGCCAGTCTCAGGCCTAGGAACCACCTCCATTATTTTAACCAGCTCAAGATTACCATAGGTGGTTAAAAAATAATTGATTACACTAGAGCCGGCCACCGAGTGGAATGTAAACTCCCCCTCCTTGTCCCCCGGGGTTCTTCCATTGAGGACAATAAGGTCCAAGTTTTGGAGAAGTTGTTCCATATCAGCCTGCCAACCACCTACCTGAGTATCTTTCGAACTACGGGGTGTATGGAAATGAATGGAACTCACTAGTTCCAACGCTAAACAGCCAAAGGAGTGTGCATGTGGTTAATGCTGATGGTGGCAATTTCCTGATGTCTTGTCTGCCAGGAACTGGATGCAGACCACCAGATTATTTCATATAAGTTATCAAACCACCATCAAACGTGCCAACCTGGGCTGACACACTGGAGATCTCAGAGTTTAATTTCTCTTTGTCCTTTGCAGTTCCCTACTGCTGTTCTGTGCCCAGAGGCTTGTAGATTGGTTTTTTGTTCTATTTCTATCAATCCCTGGACTATCATAAGCACCTTCAAACATTTCCAGCTTATCCCTTACCGTACATGGCAGGTGGGGTTTACTAGAACTAAATTTCTTTGTTCATAACCTTCTTTTCTCCTTGTTTGCTTTCTTTCTAAAAACAGTCAAAGTCATCGGAGACTCTGAGGAGGTAGCCCTGGTAGTTGTTTGTGTGCACACCCAGGACAGATGTGTTCTGAGACAGCTTTGCCCTAGGATTTGGATTTATTGTCCTTGGACCCTTAGGGGAGATGTCACCAAGCTGCATGCCTGTAGCTGAAAGGCTCCATCTCCCACTCATCTTCTCAGGGAATAGCGGGTGCCACACGCAATGTTAGTTACAAAGCAAAGGGCAGGCTTTAAAACAGTTCAGTGTCAGCTTGTGAGAGTTCTGAAGAACAAGAGAGGCGTTCTGAATGAGTGAATATTTGATAAGTGGGCAGTACTCTGATGTGATATAAACAATTCACTAGAACATTTTAGGCAGGGCCCCATGTTAACTGTGTTTCCCCCAGTGCCACCAAGGGGAAAAACATAATGAATATGGTGCCCTGATTGTAGGACTTCCATACTCATGGAAAATGCTTTGACCAGACAAGGTGAGAAGAGTTAACATCTTTATGACTATGTCCTAACCAGCTCCTGAAATGGGAACCCAGTTCTATTATTTACCCCCTCATTAATAAGTCCACCACTCACTTATTCCTCCTACCTGTTTCCTATCTTCCTGCTATTTTTCTCCCTCTTCATTTTTAGTCACATATATGAAAAAGAAAGATGATCAGATCTCAACAACAAAACCAGATCATTAACAACTACCTCCTCATTTTGGATGCTCATGCCATTTTAAGAAACTTGCAAAGCAGTGGGTCCTGGAAGTAGATGATGATGGTGGTGGTGATGATTGTTTTGTTATTTAAAAATAATAAATAATGAATAATAAATAATAAAATAAGAATAATAAATACATTTATATAGTGCCAGCAGTGTACCTAGCACCTTACAATTGTTAAATATATACAGGATCCCCTCCCAAGGAGCGTACAATCCAGGGGAGCTAAAGGGTGTGGGGGGAACAGAGAAAAAGACACGGACGCATTCATGAAGTCGAGAGGTGCATGTACTTAGCTCAGTTACACAGGAGAAGGGGATGCTGGGTAAATCAGGAAGTGAACCAAGAAGACGAGGAGCTAGGGAAAGTCTGACAGAAGAGTAGGTTTTCAGAAGGGATTGAAAGGATGGGAGTGAGGGAGGGAGCCAAGTGAATGTATTCAGGGAAGGAGTTCCAGACATGGGAGACAGCAAGGGAGAAAGGGTGAATATGTTTTGAGGAGCAGGAGAGTCATGAACAGGCAAGGGTGGTGGCAGAGAAGGAGCAGAGTTCCCAGAACAGGAGTGTAGTGGGGAATGAGTGCAGAGAGATAGGAGAGGTCAAGGCCATGAAGAGCCTTACAATTCCACAGTGGGTGTCGTTAGACAGACCCACCCCCAGACCTGCTCCAGGAGTGGCCAGCCCTGCACCACCTAACATATAGCCCCACCTGCACCGGGATTACACAGACCTGGCAAGTGCTATGGTCTGCCCATGCAATGCCCGCTCCCCCACACCGTAGAGCTGCAGGCAGATTGCTGACAGTCTAGGCTGCTGCCCGCAGCTCTATGGTGTTGCCCAGGGCAACCCCCAGTTAAGAACAGGACTGCAGCGGCTGTCCACCAAGTAGACAGACCACAACTCCACCTCCAACCAGTGACCCAATTGTGGGTGGCCTGCTCTGTTGGTGGAGATCCAGGATATTCCAGAGCCCCACAAGTGGGGCTGGAGCAGACCAGGAAGCACCTGCTCCGCCTATGCTCTGCCTGCACATCTGGCGGCCTCCCTTTACACGGACAGGCCACGCAGGTGTGAGGCAGAGCAGAGCCATGGCTACCATCCATCTAAAAGCACCCAGTGTTGTTGAACACCCTTCCCCCAGAGGTCTGTCAGAGCCCAAGTCTGAACATATTCCTGAGACAGCGGACAACCTTTCTTTTTTCCTAAGCATTTGGCAGGTGGGGATAGGGGTTGCAGTGCGTGGATTTAGGGGTAAGGGTGGGGTTTTAAGATGGGTTTTAATGTATTTTAATGTACTTTGTGCTCCTAATATTGTAAGCCACCCTAAGCCTTAGCAGAAGGGTGGGATAATTTTTTAAATAAATAAATAATAAAGAGAAGGAGCTTGTGCTGAATACATTCAGGTTGAGAGCTAATGGAGAGAGAAGGGGAGAGGCTCTGCATGACCAAAGCAGCGGGCAAGGTGGATGACCTTGGCAGCAGAGTTTTGAACAGAAGTGAAGGGGCAAGGTGAGAGCGGAGAAGGTCAGTGAGAGGAAGGTTGCAGTAGTCAAGGCGAGAGATGACCAGAGCATGGACTATGGTTTTAGCAGTGGACACAGTAAGAAAAGGCTGAATCCTAGGGCACTTGCCCACATTACCGAGACACAACGGGGAAACTCCCAGTAGACTCCCAGTGGCCAAACTTTCGAGTAGCTCTGAACGTGGGTGCAAGGGTAAAACACTTCATCAGGTGGGTCCCACAGTGATTTCTCTCACGGATCACAGGGCTGGATTTTGAGCCCTGTCATCTGTGAGAGAAATCACTGCAAGACCTGCCTGATGACAC
>QEPC01007325.1:660677-672676 GCA_003113815.1 Sphenodon punctatus
CAGGGTAAGCAAAGGGACCCTGGGATACCCAGGGAAGGGGACCCCATCCCAACAGCACAGGGGGGAGGTAAAACAGCTAATCACAGCACACCTACTCCCGTCACAGGGCCGAGGGCATACTGCAGCACTGGCTTTGCCCCCAGCCCCCCACAACCACAGGGCACATGGATGGGAGCACTACCAACAGCGAGATAAGAGTGAGGGTACCCCAATAACCAATCCTGAGGGAACACAGGGCGGCCAGCTGACAGCTAACCATTACCCCCCACCCCCCAGGAGAGCACCCAGACACAGGAGCCGTGCACCACCAGGGAGACAGCTGAGGAGGACCTCCGTGACAGTCAGGTAACCCAGCAGTGCCCCCAGGAGGAAAAGGGAAAAGGGATGCACCCAACAGGTGCATAAGGGGGGCTTCAGGACATATGCTAACCCCCATGCAATGCCTCTTACAGGAGATGACCAGATCCACTGTCACCACAGTCACCAGGAGGGCTCCAAGTTGGAAGACACCCCCCCACACATTCAGTACCCAAAAGCGGGAGCCCTGGTCAAGGCAGGAGACCCAGGACTTCATACGCATGTGGGGGTCTGAAAAGGTCTAGCACGACCTGGTGTGCAGCTACATGATCAGACAGGTCTATGAAGCCATCGCTCAGGAGATGCAGCGGCAGGGGTACAATAGGGATGTCACTCAGTGCATGCAGCAGGCAAAGGACTTGATGTCTGGATATAAGTATATCAAGGACAGCAATCTCAAGTCTGGCCATGCCATGTGCACAATGGAGTTCCATGACAAGCTGAACCAGTTCCTCTGCATGGACAGGGACATCATTGCGTCCCGCATATACGGAACCGCTTTCGCCAGGGGCAGAAAGAGGGTGAAAACAACACACACCCCAGAGCAGGGGGAGAATGCTGCCCCTGGCGAGGCCAGCCAGGGTGCGGGACAGACAGCCCTGTCACACAGGGGGAGGAGGTGGCCCGGTAAACTGCTCACAGTAACATCACTCTCCACATGCACCCACAAAACCCACAGGGTGACAGACCACGGGGACGGGGGATGCACATGGAGTGGATGGACACCTGAGATGCCCCCCAGGACACAGAAAAATACGATCCAGGTAGAATCATAACCATGGCCCCGGGGGGCGGGGGGGAGGCCCCATCCACAGTGACCTGAGCCCAAGCCGGGTGGCAGGGATCAACTGATGGATTCCTATTCCCATTACAGCTCAAGGGTGCCTGAAGGTGCATGAGGAGGAGGTTGCGGAGGAGGAGGTGGTCGAGGAGGAGCTGGAGGCACACCCAAGATCAGGGCAATGATGGTAGGCCAACACAACCAAGGGATGGGATGCGGGTGATGCCAGGGCGATGGAATAGCATACAGGGCACCGAGAGATCCCCCCTACTAATAGACCTGCAATGCAAAACAGAGAACAGCTGGGGGCCACCCCAGTAGGGGCACAGAACTATATAGGTCAACAGTCTCTGACAGGCTCCAGAGGTGGGGTCACATGGTCGCGGAGGAGGGATAAGGAGACATGCCCACAATGGGGTGCCGGGGAAACTCTGCCCCGGGATATGGCACACAGATATGGGGCCACCACAGTGGTCTGACATATAGAATGAGAATACGAGGACCCCACACTGTCGGTCGCCATCCACACAGGGAGATACACAGAAGGGAAGCAGGTAGTCCCAGTGGCACCTCAGTAGCACCGCTAGGGGTACAGGTTATGAACATGGCAAGCAATATGACCTATGGGGTAACCTGTCATCCACAGAAGACTGTCCCAGTCCTGCGAGGGGTGCTGCCACCGGCAGCGCTGAGAGGAATCAGGAGATGCAGACCAGGAATTAGAGGAGGAGGAGAGAGGACTTGGGGAGGGAACTGCTGGAGGAAACCAGAAGGTTATCCGAGGTGCACTCCGAGGAGCTCGCCCTCACCAAGGAGGTGCAAAGAGGGGAGGGGGACAGGGACCGGGAAATGTTGGCAGTAATGCTGACCTGGTCCCACACTGAACACTTTTGGGACAGGCGTCAGACTGCCACTCTCCACCGTGAGCTGTGCCTCGACAGGGTCAAGAGGGTGAGGGCCCGTGGCACACTGGAGGGGCAAGCCGCACGGGTCATGGACCTCATGGGGAAGGCATTGGGGGCCCTGCGGTGAGAAGCTCATGGTGACATAGGCCCTCTGGGTGGGGATTGAGGAATGGTAGGTGACTACCACCAAGGCGCCCTCCCACCGGTGCAGGTGCCCCCTCCCCAGCACTTCAGCCAACCCTGGTTTCCCCAGCAGCACCCCTTCCCTGGCCTGGTGCACAGGGTCTCCCCCTCCCAATAGTCCCACAACAGCCTGTGGGGCCGCCGTTCCACCCGGACCCATCCCGGTTCCTCACCAGCTGCCTCCAAGACCCCTCTTCCGGGAACCAAGGCCTCCTCAGAACGTCCCGGCACCCCCAGGTACCCAAATGCCCATGGTAGCTGTCCCACCAGCTCAGGTAAGCCGGATTAAAACTAGTTCGCTAACGGGGGAGGGGCAGCTGCACCATGATCTGCACTGGGATGGGTGGTGGGCTTGCAGCATGATGATGCCTGGAACCGACAGAGGGCTATAAACAGGGCTGTGGTGCAGGGGACCCATCCTGGGTACAAGTGTAATGCTTACCGTATGCTTGATCATTGCAGGGTCCGGTACCTGAGTCTGGAGTGGAGCGGCCAGTGGACGACGGAGAGCCCGGGCCATCAGGCTGCCGCTCACTGCTGACAGCGGCAGCAAAGGGCCGCAGGGAGTCGAGCCCTGGTGGTGTACCAAAGAGGAGACGTGGCCGGCCCCCTAAGAAGTGATCCCCCACCCCTTGTGAATATCCCCTAATAAACACTGTACCTCTGTTGATTGTTCTGTTCAGAGGGCGGCATGTGCTGGTAGGGAATCAGTAGCGGACATAAGGGGTCATGCCATGCACACAACAGGTGCGGGACCGCGAATGCTCTTACTTGCCAGAAGAAACCAACAAACCACCCTTCAAGGAGCACAGACTTGCACATTGATACCACAGGTACACTGCCTGTGCTAACCATTAACTAGCGAATGCCATATAGTATACGGGTTACTGATGCTATGACTGGCAGCAATTATGTGGTCCTACTCCAAGGGACCCAGCTCCCACATGACTGGGGAACCCCTAGCACCAAACAATAGGACACATGGAGTTTGTAGTTAGGTCACAGCTGTGTTTATGGTTACACGGACTGTGGAAGGGGGGCATACAAAGACACGGGTCAGTTGCCTGCCATCTGGGCAACAATGCACCTACAGAGAGTGTCCCTGTTCTCCTCTGATATCCATCGGAATGCTTCACCCTGGACATGCTGGTACAGGGGCACAGGGTTCACTCTCTGCACCGGTGGCGGGTTGTCAAGGGCGGCTTCACTGGTCTCACAAATACTGTGCAGTATGCAGGCTGCCAGGACAAGGATTGGGGTGTGCTCCAGATCAAACTGGCTCCTGTTCATCAGAAAGTGCGAACGCATCTTCAGCTGGATGAATGGCCGTTCCACCATGCTCCGTGCAGACGATAAGTGCTCATTGAAGAGCCTGCACCCAGGGGTACGATCCATGGGATTGGCCCTCATGAGCCATGGGTTCAGCGGGTAGGCGGGGTCCCCAATCACCACCGGAGCCATGGAAACACCCTCAATTACCCGGTACAGGTTGGGGGCTCTCTCTCCATCAAACATCCGGGCATAGAAGGGTGATGCCTGCAGGATACACGCATCATGGCTCCTCCCTGACTGGCCTGTGTACATGTCAGTGAACAGGTACCTGTGATCCACAACAGCCTGCAGATTTATGGAGAATGCCTGCTTCCAGTTCATGTAATCAACCTTTCTGGGTGGGGGCTGGATGATAGGGATGTGGGTGCTGTCTAACGCACTGATAGAATGGGGGAAGCCCATTTCCTCAAAGCTGCGGATCACCACCTCAGGATTCCAGAGCTGGATGACCCGCTCTAGTAGCAGCTCCACTATCAGGTCACCCTGTTAACGGTAGCTGTGCCCAGTCTGAACTGCTCCCCAATGCTCCGACATGAATCAGGGGTGGCCAACCTCCACACCACCATAGCCAATTGCATCCCTGGGGGCAGAGGATACTGCATGTTGTTTTCATTCCTCCAGAGATGTGGGTTGAGGATCTCACCGATCCCGGTCAACAGAGAGCGGTTCATGGGGAAGTGGTCCGTCCATTCCTTGTCTATCCAGGTAGCCAGCATGTTCTCCCACCATTCATTGGTGCGTGGTCCGGAGGCTGCAGCTGGTGCAGAAAGCAGCAACTCGCTTCCTTAAAGGGACGGGCTGTTGGGAGCATATTACACCTGTGCTCCAAGCTCTGCACTGGCTGCCGATAGCGTGCTGAGCCAGGTTCAAGGTGTTGATGTTGATCTATAAAGCCCTACACGGTCTGGGCCCCTCATACCTCAGGGACCGCCTCGCCCTCCGCACCCCAGGGCGGCTTCTGCGGTCTGCCGGGGGTGCCTTCTTGGAGGTCGCCCGTGTTAAGCGGGGGGCCACAATGGAGAAGGCTCGGTGGCCGGGCCGCGCCTTTGGAACTCCCTTCCGGAGGAAGCTCGCCTGGCCCCAAGCCTGTTGACATTCCGGCGACGTTGTAAAACCTGGCTGTTTGCCTAGGCCTTTGGGGAGGGTGGGAGGGTGCGGTGAGGGGTTTTATCTCCCCCACCTAATCTATATATTGCTAGCCCTGTTTTTTAAATACTTTTTGTATTGAGTGTTTTAAATTGTTTTTATTGTATTTTATTGTTGTAAGCCGCCCTGGGCTGCATGGCAGGAGGGGCGGAATATAAATTTATTAAATAAATAAATATAAAATAATTCAGTTGCTGAGTTGGGACAGTCACACGATGGCCGTAAAGGTTGAGGAGCCACCTGGATAGGACTAGCCGCATGTGCTGGGACACAGCTATTCAGCACATGGCATGTTGGCGAACAGATATCATCCTCGCCCACCACAACAATGCTGTTTGGCGTATGTTGGCCGCTCTCCTACGCTGTGCCCCATGATTGTCCTGGGAGGAGTAGCTCGGTCCATTGCTGGAACACATGGGCCAGGATCACGAAGTATGTACCCAGGACCATTAGCAGGAAGGCTCTCTCCTCTGGGGGTTCTTCATCAGGCAGCATGGTACCACCACCACAGAACCCCTGAGCACTCACCACCAGGACCAGTGCTGGATCGCCACTCAGCTACCTGACAAGCCTCTAGGTGAATGGTTGCTTTCCCCAATCCCTGCACCACTGTGCTCATGGCCCACAAAGCACCCGTTCACTCAATGCCCTGATTAATTCCAACTACCCGGTAGGGGCCTCTGGCTCCAACCCCCAAGCCCTGCACTCCCAGCACACCCACACCATGCTCCTCCCATCCCCTGTAGCTCAATGGCTGTCCCCACATATTAGGGACCGCTGACACTGGCAAACTGCCAGGCACTGCCTCTTCCCTCATGCTCAGCACTGTACATCCGGTAATGGACAGCACCACCTCTGCAGTATCTATGCTCTCTTTCACTATCATGTCTCACACACCACACCACTGCCACCACTCTCCACACGCCACACCTGAGCAATGGAACCAGGACACACATGTAGTTTGGAGAACCATGCATGGTGCCCATTGATTGATGCGGTACAATGGGTGTATTCTGTGCACCTGGTCACTATCTTTGCTCACTGTGCCAGCTGCACATCCCCCCACCTGCACAGGCCTCCTGCACGGTAGGGTGCTCGGGCCACAGCGGGGCTGTAACATATAAAAGGGGGCCGAGCCCCCACCCAGTGCCCATGATGCGCCCCCGTGCGATCAGTGAGCGGGATGTATCGGTGCCAGTCCTCTATCCATCACTGTGAGTGAAGGCCGTGCCATCATGCAGTTGTGAACATTCAAGATATGCTGTTACCAGTTCCTCATTAGCTCCATGCTAGAACCAACTGTGGCCTTGTTCACCTGTCATCGGCTGTGCTGGAATGCGCCCACCCTGTGCATGGGTTAGGGCTACATGAGGCCTAGTAGCCTGTCCACTATCAGCTTTGCAAGGTCACCCTCCAGCTAGTGATGTGCTGTTCCTCGTGCATCGCTCATTCCCAGTGGCTGCCTGTGGAACTCCATTGCAATCAACCACCTGGCCCTTGAGACAGTCATGGCGGGGTGTGGAACGGGCCCGGAGGCAGACGGTTGTGCCTGGGAGGAGTGGTTGGCATGTGCCAACATGCTTCTGGGAATGCTATGGCAGAGCCGCGATGTCCAGCTGCTGCTGAGCGACCCCCTGTCAGTGGCAGATGGATTCAATCTCCTGTCACGGTACATGTGGGTGATGGGCCATCCATTCGGTGGTCTGGATTGCCAGAGGCATGCCAGGGATCTTGGCTTCACCTTCCTCCAACAACCTCCTTGGAGGCACCCAGCTGCCGTTGTTGTGCCATGGACTGCACAGGAGATCGTGGCTGTTCGCCTGGTGGCGACTTGCAAAGACTATGGACTGGCCCTCCAGGCCGAGGGTCCCCCTGTTGTTACAGACTACACCAGCATCCTACTGCATGCCCGTGGCATATCACGCCCATGATCAGAATGCCTAGCTCTTCTTGGGGAGCTGGGCTTGCTACCCCCCGATGTTGGTGGGCCACTACTGACCAGGGCCCCTACCACAATGGAAATGGGCGCCCTGCAAGCAGTACTGAGCCAATTGGATGTCAGGGCTGCAGCTGCAATGGACAACCACCTCTTGCCCCGCTTCATGGTGGATGCCCATATGCATTCCTGGGGATTCCACAGGGGCCTGCTCACCTGGAAGGGTCTTCTACAGGGACCAATGTTTACCAAGCACCCTCCGGCCACCCCCTGATCTGGCTGTCCCATCCTCCCACTCTGTGGGAACCTGTTACCCGTGCCTTGGCTGTGCCCCACCTCCCCATGGACTGTGCTGCCCCTCCCCACTGTACTGTTCAATCCCTTTGGTCCGTTTCCCCATCAGCCGGGCCCCAACACCACATCTGTTGCATCCCACGTCCATCCCGGTTGTGTACTTGATCTCCGCCATCCCTAATTGAATGTGTACAATGGTATTCCTTTCCTATCTGATGGTTGGATTGAATGCCCACAGGCCCTTGCTCACTCGTTGACTGACCTATGTGGTCCCATTCCCCCCCCCCTTTCCCATATCTAATAAAGAGCCTGGCTTGTACAGTATCCACGCCTGTGCTTATGTGACTGTGTACCGTTCCCTTTGTCCCTCCCATGGCTGCATCCTTCCCTGTGTGTGTGGTTGTGTGCTCTGGGACTGGGGGGTTGTGTTCAGCAGCACTGGGATTGTCATGTAGCAATGTGTGGTGTGGAATGCGTTCCTCTGTGGGCTCCCTCATGGATTGTGGTTTTGGGCTGTGTGGTGGTGGGGAGCCCAAATTCTCCTGTTGACTGCATGGTCCTTGGCCTGTCGGTGCTCACCTGGTGGCATACAACCCTGTGCAGGCCCCCTGTCTCTGTGCACCACGATTCCAAGTGGTGCTGTTGTCAACCACTTCGTGCAGATAACTGACCTGTCATGCATGCATTGACTGTGCCACGGCTGTCCCGGGGCTGTCCCATAGCAGTGCTCTCTGTTGTGCCCCAGCGCATGGGCAGGTGATGGATGCTGGCACCAACCCCTCCCTAGCAGCTTTTGTTGCCCTGCTGGCCATGACACGTGGCACCCTCCATGTCTGGCGGTTGCTTCACATTGGTTGGGCTCCTCGCTGGGACCACCATGGCTACCACAGCTCCAGGCACCCCCTGTTCGTTCCCCCCATATGCACTGTTGTCAATGGATGGGCAACAGGAGAGACGGGCTGTTGACCTTGAGTCCATCCTGTTTCTGGCCCAACAGTTGCCTGCCCCTTTTCCCTCTCTATCCCTGCCATTGGGGTGTGGGTGCTGTGTGCTGTTTGTCCCCTTCTCACCCACACTGTTTCCTTGCACCCTTTCCCCTTCTCCCTCTTCAGTCTCCCTTCTAGCTACTCTGGTTGTGTTCCTGGCTATGCTATGCCTGGAGCAGATGGCCAGGCAGCTCCNCGTGTTGAGATCCTGTTTGCTTATGTTTGTGTTCCTACTCAGACAGTTCTTTAATCAGATTTCTTCCTCAAGAATTCTCAATCTTTTTAAGGTATGAAGCTTCCCTTATGAGTATTCCTCTTATTGCTACTTTCCCTGCATCCCAAAGAACTTTCTTACCGATTCCTTCCATATAATTTTCTTCTATATATTTTTAAAAAGATTTTTCTAACTCTTCTACTCTGAGTGGGCCATACAACAAGACCATGTTCAAATGCCAGGCCCCTTGTTTTTTCATATATTCCCATTCCTATAGTTCAACATAGGCAGGGGAAGGATCATACCAAGTTATGATTCCTAGACTGGCTTTTTAAACTAGATTGACCAAGGTCCTAGACACAAAAATCATATCTATCCTGGATGGAACATGACCCACAAACAGCAGAGTAAAGGGTATAATCTCTGCCTCTTGAATTCATCTCCCTCCAGATATCAACCAAGTCTTTATTTTCTAGATGATGCACCAATTTTGCACTTGTTCCTCTTCATTTCCCTTTGTGCACTTTTGAGTGATCTGTTAAGGGACTGGGCACCTCGTTAAAGCCACCCCGTAATATCATGTTGCCTCTAAAGTTCTGTAGGTCCTTTAAAAACTGTTCAGAGAAGGAGGCATGTCCTTGATTGGGTGCATATACATTGGCCAAGGTTAGGATTTTGCCTTTTACCAATATATACTTGCATTAGTAGTATATAATATATACCTCACTTTTTTATCTATAAATTGTTCTGCAACAATAAAAGGGAGATGCTTGGCCAAGATAATTGCCACCCATCTTTTGTTAGATTTTCCTGGGGAGACATATGGTGGTGGCTGCGTCCAGAGAGTACACAAATATTTGTCATCAGTTTTCTTTAGATGTGTTTCCTGTAAAAAGCCTATACTAGGAGCTGAAGACCTCCCTTTGTACAGGGTTGTTCATCCCCTTGACATTGCTAGTCAGGACTTTGATAGTGTCACCCATGAGTACATGTTTTGCTTTTGCTCCAAGATTCTCCCTTAGAAATAAAGATGTCCTCCAGCCTGACCCAACACACCCATTGCATTTATACTTCAAGAAAAGTAGTTTGCACAAGGTTCCCCTCAAGCACAAAATGGTCCTGAAATTCTCGTGTGTGTTGATTTTTCTATTTTTATCCTCTGATCTGCGGTATCCTGAGTCTCCTTCAAGTACACCACCAGCTTTTTAAATTCTGTGCCCTAAATGCTTTGGTTTTTATATACCCTCCCCACTTCCCTCACATTTTGCCCTACAACCCTTTCTGCAGCTTTTATTTTCTTTGCTGATCTTGATCTGTCTTCCTCCCCCATTACCCCCCACCTTTTGTGTTCCTATTTCTGAAGATTCCCTCCCTTCTTCTGCCCCTTCCCCTGTTCTCTAGTCAGTCCCTGGATAACTAAGGCNGTGGGTGCTGTGTGCTGTTTGTCCCCTTCTCACCCACACTGTTTCCTTGCACCCTTTCCCCTTCTCCCTCTTCAGTCTCCCTTCTAGCTACTCTGGTTGTGTTCCTGGCTATGCTATGCCTGGAGCAGATGGCCAGGCAGCTCCAGCATGCAGCCTCAGAGCTCTGTGTTGGGGCACGGCTCTATGAGGAGATCAGTGAGTGTACTGCGTGTGTCCAGGACCCTCCACCCTGGTGTCTGTGTGGGGTACTCATTGTTGGGGCCCTTGAACTGTCCTAATGGCTCACCCCCTCTCCCTCTCTCCCTTAGTGCAGACAATGATAGCTGAACGGACCAGGGAGCAGGAGGTTCTGCAGCTCCTCCTGGGCCTCCTACAGTGGGTACACCAGCTCAACCATGCCCAGGCGGATCGCTGAAGCCAGGTATGGGGTCGGCGTCCCTATTGAGGGTGGGGATCCGCCCCACCAATCTGCACCATGCAGGCTCCCCCTCTCCCTTGTTCCAGTATTGTGTTCTGCTCTGCTTCCCTTTTTTATTAAAGTGTTTTTTCTCCCTGCACCAGTAGTTTGTGTCTTCTCCTTCCCTTTGTGCTATTCTATTGTGTGGGCACCTTATGGTGGTTGTGCCAGGGTTGCCTGGCAGGTACAGGCTATCTCAAGTTCCCCCCCTCTCCTGGTGGTTGTGCTGCAGATGTGACCGACCCCTTGCGGTTTACCCTCGGTTCCCTTACCTGTGGGTTATGACCACATTGCTGACTGTATTACCTTCCATCCAGACATGTCTTGCTGCCCCCCCTTCCCTGTGGTCCCTTGGGCCAGGGGGCTGTCCCCTTGTCTGTTGTCCCTGTGCCTTCACCCCTCCCTGCCTTGGTGTGGATCTCCCGCTCGGCCACGCACATCTGAGGTTGGTGTATGGTGGGCGGCAGCAGCTTTGCTGCCGGTTGGTGTGTTCTGGGGTCCCCCCCATTCTGTCCCCTGCCAACCTGGCTGTGGTGTGTGCTTCTGTACATGCCACCGTGACCGCACGTGTCCTGTTCCCAGCTCATTATATGGGACTGTGGGATTGTGTGTGCAGGGCCTTCACTGGGGGGGGCAGGGTTTGTGTTGGGGTCCCCAGATGCTTTGGGGCTCAGTCTGTCCCACCAATGCCCTTTCCTGGGACACCCCCTTTGCCCCCGCTTTAGGGTCCCCCCACCTCCTTGGCCATGCAACTGTTCCCTGTGTGGTTGTGTTCCCAGTTGTGTGTGGTTGTGTTCTGGTTTGTGGGGGGTCCATGGCACCTGCCTGTCTGGCCTCTGTCTTGGGATTGGCCATGGGCCGCTACTTTGTGTCTCCTGTCATCCCTGCTCCCTCCAGCCCTGCCCGTGCGGGATCTGGCATTGAGGGGTGGTGTTATGTGCCGCGGCTTCATTTGCCCTCAGTTGGCCATGTTCTTGCGTCGCTGTGCTGGGCGAGGTTTCCCCTCTGGTCGGTGTCTTGGCTGTCCGGTTAAACGTCTTAGGTGTTTGCTCAGTGTTTCCTGGGGTGTGTGTTTGCCTGATGGGTGTGTGCCAGCCCCTCCCCTTCTGTCCCACAACCCCCTGTGGCGCTGCCCGTGTAAACATCTCCCGTTTCTGCACCTCTGTGTGTTCGTTGAGTGTGCTCACTCACCCATCTCCACCCACTGGGCCGCTGGCGGTGGCGGCCATGTAAAAAAGGCCTATGATAGAAATGGAGTCCAAATCTCCAGACGTGTTATGTCTCCTTTTTGGCATTTTTCTTAGGTACACACTTGATGGGACAGTTTTTCCATGACCAAAATGTTCCATATTTTACTATACCACAGTTCGAGAGGAGGAGGGTTTGCCCTTTTCCAACAACCCCCTATCCCATGGTTTATATCCCAGGCCCTGTTTTATATGTTATTTTAAATACTGATATGGTATTTTAATGTGTTTTAGATTGTTTGACTTGTTTTTATGACTGGAAGCCGCCCCGAACTGTTTCAGGAGGGTGCGGGGTATAAATTTAATAAATAAATACAATAAATAAATAAAACTGACCCACTACATAGTCTGGCTGCTAACTGTAAAAAGGAAAATAATTTTTCACTGAATTTAAATTGCAGGTCCTTTGCTGGGACATTGAGTAGACATGTCAGGGGATTTGACAACCTGTGATACACTGAATTTCTTTGTAAATTTCCCCAAAAAACCTGACTAATTTCTGGACACCTCCAGCACATGTGCAGACATGTTCCCTTTTAACCACAGCCTCTCCAATGGAGTGCCTCCCTTGTTATTATTATTATTATTATTAAACATTTATAAAGCGCCAGTAACGACCTGGCGCTGTACAGAACATATAATCAGCTGCGGTCCCTACCTGTGGCTTACAATCTAAAAGACAAGGAGGGGGAGACAAGGAGAGGGGACAGCGGGAGAGACATGGGAGAAGACAAACA
>QEPC01007325.1:682946-693847 GCA_003113815.1 Sphenodon punctatus
ACTTCATACACCGCAGCCCCTCAGTAAACCAAGGGGTCCTGCGGTGACGAGACCAAGGCAGAAGGCGTCTCGGAGCCACCCTGTCAATGGCCTCCTCCAGCAAGTTGTTCCAATGCCGGACCAGCTCATCCACAGAGTGACCGTCCACGTCTACCAATTTATCTACCAATATTAACAAGAGAATGTTGGAGGTGGGAGAGGTTGGTGGTAGTTGGACTAATTTTGACATATGTAGATCATGAAGCCCACGCTAGCATCAGGACCAAGATCCCAGTCGCCTCCTGGAAATTGGGTCTAGCCAATTTTGAACCGAGTCTGAACTCCAGAGCATCACCGACCAAACACTTTGCTTATGATTACCTGAGGAACATCCCTCATTGGCCAGACACAACTTCTCTCCTGATTGGTTCCCTTGGGCTATATAACTTACTTGGTCAACTCTAGCTTTCTGGTTTGAGCAATCACATGGCTGCTAGTCTGTTTTTCTTGCTTTGCTTTGCTTACCTTACCTTGCCCTACTGGTCCTCAAGTACCCTGCTACATCTTCTTGTTCTGCCATGCCTTTCTTAGTAAGAGAACAAACTCTTGCACACCCTACTCTAGACTGACTCAGAGAACTGTGGCACTTCTAGACCATGACTCTTAACGAGCCCCTTTTTTCCCCACATTTATTTATTCCAATTTTTACCCCATCCTTCCCACATAGGGTCCAGGCAGCTAGGGACAAGACTAGCCACTTCTTCTGTCTGTTTGACCCCGGCATATTTAATCTGAGCACACTACCCAGCTAGCCCTTTGGCTTGGTAACTCCTTGGACCATCCCCTGGCTCACAATCACAACCCAGCTCTCTGCTTGCACCTATCACAGAGCCCTGATACCTAGTAACATGACAGATGAGTGTACCAGGTCAATGATCGCCTCTGGTGGTGTTATCCCACCTTCCCTGTATAAGACATCTCTTCAAAACAATACCCCTAAAGCTACTAATATTTGCTGATGTCTTTTTAGTCACATATGTCAATTTTTTAGTCACATATGCTGTGATTTTTAGTCACATATGTCAATGGCATGCAAGCACTTGATTATGCAAGATTGGTTTTCCAAAGTGTGTATTGGCACCAGAAAATGAAAAAGCAAAGAAGAATGAGAAGCCTCAGCACAGGAGTATCAGAGAAGCAAAATCATGATCCATTAATCTCTTCCTACTGGATCCATTAATTTATATTATTTAGTAGCCTGTTGGAAATACTCTTTATTTTTACATTAGCATCCCCCTGCCATGGCATGCAGAGTGCTTTACATATAACTAACACAACTTTTTTTTTAATCCTCACAACAGTCCTGTGAGGAAGGTTAGGCTGAGAGAATAATGTGACTGCCCCAACGTCACCCAGTTTAAGGCGAGACTAGAACCAGGGTCCCCCCACTGCGCACTTAACCATTACACCACATTGGCTCTCAGCACAATATGTGGAAAGTAGAGATAATTAATTATGAGGATTAGAAGTAGGATAATTATGTTTTATTATATGTGTACCTGTTACAGGAGCTCCATTGTGCCTACATCCCACGCAGAGCAATGAGGAGACATAAAATGTCCCCTCTCTCTCCTTGGGCTATCTGCAAGGAATTGTCACTGCTTCCATCTGTGATCCTCTGTGTGTCTTTAAAACTTTAGAGCCAAAGTCAATGTACCCATTTGAAAATGTTGACTTTTTACTGGGCTGAGTTTAACTTGAACCATCAGTCCGGCACATACAAACCAACGTGTGTACACAGAGGGCAATTTCAGATGTGACAGGCCTCTCGGCCCACCACGCTGAACCCTGGACCAGGATCCATCTTGGATCCCGCTCTGTGATCAGACGAGCCATCCGTTAGATGTGCCAGCCTGATCGCAGAGGAGAATCGGGGAGGGGGCGGGACTGCGCAGCGCGACACGCAGCCACTCAGCCCTGCCCCCTGCGTTTCCATGGCTGCCCGCCTTCGGGGAGATGGGCAGGCGCAGTGGCCAATCAGGCCGAGATCCCGTCCCGTGGTTGGGACATGATTCTGGGACGGGGCTGGGTAACAGTCGTTACCTGCAGCCATTCCCAGTCCCATCCCGGATCGTGGCCAACCTAACCACAGTTCTGGAGGTGAGGCCGCCCTCACCTCCAGAACCGTGGTTAGCTTTGAACCCCGCCAGGAATTCACCGTGGTGAACATCTGGCGGGGCTCAAACAGACGTACACAGAATCATAGCCACCACCCTGAATCCACTGTGATTCAGGGTGGTTGCCTGATCTCGTAAAGTCTGAAATTATCCAGAGCCTCTCACCACAGACATTCTTTTTTCCCAGCACAGCTCCAAAGTTAGTCAATGGACTATTACAAATTTTCATAAATACACACACATTTATACAAATTAGGGGTGGCATGAAGTGTACCTATTTCTCTCCATCAAATGTTGGAGAATATGCTGATTCTGGACCACTGTCTTCCCACAAAAGGAGTTGCAGGGTGGGGGGGAAAGCAGCAGGGGCAAGAAACAGAGGCAGGGCTCATTCACACAGCGCTCTTTCTGAGGGTGTTTTTAAACAAGTGCCTCCCCACCCATCATGAATGTTGCAGAGCCACATTGGCACCCTATGCAGCCCTACAACATGCATGATAGATGGGTGATAGGGTGGCCATACCTCCCCTTTAAAAAGAGGACACTTACGAAAAATACATGTTGCAGGGCTGCATTGGTTCTAGTGCAGCCTGCACCATGTATTTTTCGTAAGTGTTCTCTTTTAAAGGGGAGGTATGGCCACCCTAGTGGGTAATGGGTGGGGAGGGGCTTGTCTAAAAGCACCCTGAGTGGCAAGTGGTACAAACCCACATTCAGAGTGTTCTGTGAAATCCTTACCACTTCATGTGCCCCTTGATTATACCATACCATACCATTTTAATTTATACCCCACCTCTCTCCCATAGGACTCGAGGCGGCTTACAAAATATACATATGTCCTGGGTTTTCCATGCAGGGGCCCAAAGAACAACTGTCACAAGCATCTAACATAATATACAATTTACGCATGATGAAAAACAAAACAATACACTTCCACAATCACATTCCCTTAAACTTAGCCAATATCCCATTCTATAACCTCCCCCACAAAAACAGGGTTGGTCCCACCAACAACCAACTCGTCCCCTGCTGCCACCAAGGGAAACCTGGCCACCTCCACCCTCCTCTCACCAGGGGGAGGTGGCCCCACCACTCCTACATCAGCAATCCTAAATAACTCCCCCTCCTCCCTCTCCTCTCCATCTCCTATCTTCTTCCCCAAGCCCACCCAAGGCACACCACCAATACACAACTCCCCCCTATCCTCTACCATAAACATCCTACAATCCCTCTCCATAACTCTCATACCCTCACTCCCGCAGAAAACTACCCCCTGCCACTTTTCCCACACACAAAGGCAAACCCCTGAACATGTTCCCCCCTGACCTCATCTCCTCCCCCCCATCTCTTCATCCCAACAGGGGTTCCCCCCCTCCTCCCCTCCAGACCCCAAAGGGCCCCAAAGGGCTGCACCCTTTGGCCGCGGACCTTCGGCTCGTGGCCGCCGGCCTGCTCCTTAAGTGCCCCCAGGCACTTCCGGTGGCCAGCGCGAGGGGGCGGGGCAGGGGGGTTGCGAAAAGTCTGGGTCCCCCTCACCTGTTCCCCTTTCTTCCCCAGGTGACAGCATGGACCCTCCAGTAATGGGAGCGGCAGCAGGAATGACAGGAGCGGCTGCAGCGGTGGGGAAACAAGCCCCTGATGGTATGTCCAGCGCAGCCGCCGGCCTGCTCCTTAAGTGCCCCCAGGCAACTTCCGGTGGCCAGCGTGGGGGGGGGCGGGACAGTGGGGGATTTGCGAAAAGTCCGGGTCCCCCTCACCTGTTCCCCTTTATTCCCCAGGTGACAGCATGGACCCTCCAGCAACGGGAGCGGCAGCAGGGATGACAGGAGTGGCTGCAGCGGCGGGGAAACAAGCCCCTGATGGCTTGAATCCCTTGTTCTCTGCCACCTGGTGCAAGGCAATTATTACCTGCCACTGAAATCCAGGGAAATCAGCAGCTCTATCAACATATGGATCTTAGAAGACAGAAACAAGATTCAAATTGATCTTGACAGGATGGAAAGCTTGGCCCAAATTAACAAAATGAAATTCAACAGAGATAAATGTAAAGTTCTTATTTAGGTAAGAAAAATCAAATGCACAAGTATAGGAGGGTGATACGTGGCTTGGCAGCAGTACATGTGAAAAGGATCTTGGGGTTGTAGTTGATCACAAGCTGAACATGAGTCAGCAGTGCGATGCAACTGCTAAAAAGGCTGGGCTGCATTAACAGAAGCATAGTGTCCGGTCATGATAAGTAATAGTTCCACTCCATTCTACGCTGGTCAGACCACATCAGGAGTACTGTGTCCAGATCTGGGCATCCCATTTCAAGGAGGACATTGACAAATTGGAACGGGTTCAGAGGAGAGCGACAAAGATGGCCACGGGTCTGGAAACCAAGTCCTATGAGGAAAGGTTGAAGGAGCTGGGTATGTTTCGCCTGGAGAAGAGAAGACTAAGGGGAGACACAGCCATCTTCAAATCTCCAAAGGGCTGTCACACAGGAGATGGAGCAGACTTGTTCTCTGTTGCTCCTGAGGGCAGGACTAGAACCAATGGGCTCAAATTACAAAAAGTACATTTCGGCTAAACATTAGGAAGAATTTCCTAATGGCAAGAGCTGTTCGACAGTGGAACAGACTGCCTAGAGCAGTGGGCTCTCCTTCGCTGGAGGTTTTCAAACAGAGGCTGGACGGCCATCTGTCAGGGATGCTGTAGCTGTGGATTTCCTGCATAAAGCAGGGGGTTGGACTAGATGACTTCTGAGGTACCTTCCAGCTCTACGATTCTAGGATTGCTCCAGGGCAAGATAAACACCGGATTAAGGAGCAAGCAGTAAGTTTGCCAAGGGGAAAGGGTATTGTGTGAATGAGGTCCATGCCAGCATGGGTGGGGCAGTAAGCTGCACAGCTGAGTACCATCAGGAAAGCAACACTGCCCTTTACATATGCCACATTTGGAAATGGCAATCTAGACCACAATGCATGCCTTTTTAAAGGGAAAATACTTTATTAATAGTCCAATCCATTTACATTAAACCATTTCTCTTGCATATCGGAACATGTGTAAGTCTGAATGAATCATCATGAAGGTGTCTACAATGAATAGCGGATGAAATAATAACGGCTGGCCATGTTTTAGTTAACTAATTAATTGGAAGAGATTGTGTATTCTTTTTGAAGCTTTATCTGTGCATAATAATGAACCATGACTTAAATAGCACTCCAACGTCTCCATTAAAAAGGGCCTCTAACCCAATATTTGAGTTTCATTCAGATTTGCAAAAAGTGCTGTATCCTTTGTAAAGAATTTGAGATTAATGAGAGAGATTGGGAAAGAACAGGGTATGTTCAAAACAGAAGGAGAGGATACGGTTCCATCTCCGCTACCGCTCCTCCCCAAAGCCCCTCTCTCTATGCCTTGGCTGGGATTGCCTTCCCCTACCCATTGCCTGCCCCTGATGACTGTCAGAAGCTGCAGTTGGTGCAGAATGTGGTGGCCTGTCTTCTATTGTGGGCAGACATTTTACACCTGTGCCCCACCAGCTGCACTGGCTAGTGGCTACCAATCACTTTTGGAGCACTTAGGTTTGACCTATAAAGTCCTAAATGGCTTGGGCCCCAAGTATCTGAATGACCACTTTCTCCCTTATCTCTTGTCGCAGCCTCTGTGGTCAGCCAGGAGCAGGAGCACCCTCTTGCAGGTACCATCTGCTCATGACATTTTTATAGCTAAGGTACGCAGGGAGGCCTTCTCAATGGCTGCCCCATGGTTATGGAACTTCCTCTCCTTGGAGGTTTTTTTTAAGCCTGAGCCTGTTCATCTTACAGAAATGTTGTAAGACCTTTTTAATTTGTCTAAGCATTTGGCAGACCAAGATACGGTTGGGTGGGGCTTAGGGCACTTTGGATGTTTTTGTTAACTGTAAGCCACCCTGAGCCTTGATGTGAAGGGTGGTAAATAAACTTTAAAAATAAATTCCTGTCCTGTGCCTCAGCTGGGGGTCACCCACTGACAAGCTCTAGTCTATGCAGGTTCTGCAGCTGGGATTTCACTCCTCTGACACCGCTCATAATCCTATGGTTTTGTTCTCTGGAGAGGACTCTCTGTCTGGCAATACAAGTGCATCATAATGCAACTGCCTCACTGACAATCAGGGGACCTGCACAACAGAAGCTGCTGAGGTGAAAGCTATCTTGAAATCAGGTCTGAGCTGGGGGATCAATGAAGTGGGCGTGTTTCTGTGACTGAGGGGCACCAAAATTCAGAAGCAGAGACTACCCTGTGCTTTCCAAACTGGGTTGGGAATAAGTCCCTTCGTCTGTTCCCTTCCTCCTTAAAACATTATTTGATTGAAACTGATTGCATTAGAGTAAACAAAACTGCCCAAAAAATGCCACTGTGGCCTAGAGAGGATGTGGTTGCTGTGTTTGTCCCACACGTAAGAGAAGGAGATAACACAGGAAGGCTTGCATACTCGTCGACCTAAGTTTATCCAATGAAGATATCATCTAAATTACTTTCTCAGCCCCCCACCCCCCAATTGTAGAATATGGGTAAGAAAGTTGACATGAACTGTATTCCATTAAGACCACACCAGGCACTCAGATATTCTGGGTCTTTGAACATAGAAACTATGGGTGAATATCCCCTCCCCCCCTTTTTTAATGGCAGAGATGGCATTTCAGTTGCTATGTGATCACTGATAAAATCAATTTGCTTTCCTGTAGCATCTTCCATGCAAGATACCCAGAGTACTTTACTAACATGAAGGATAAGTTCCTACAGAGCACTGAAAACGTCCTATAAGATGCTGAGCATCCTACACGGCAATGACCACTCAGAGTGTCTAGCTCTGTAGAGAAGCTAAAAATCAACACCACCGCTGGTTGGGAAATAGAGAGAGAGGAGACATACAACACAGTCTTAATCCCATTTAATGTGGATGGCCACACTCTCATTGACTTCAGTGGACAGAGGCTCCACCCACCCAACTCACAGATTTTGGAAGACCTTCCAGCTGGTTAGTAGTGGAACATTAGCACCTAGCACCAGCACATGAAGTGAACAGAGCTCACACCAAAGCAAATGGCTATTGTAGGCATTAATCAGCCAGAGAATTGTGCTTGCCTTCCTCAGTCCTTTCCTTTTCAACACCAGGCCCCATTTCATTGGGTGTTTTTACACACACATTTCTCCTGCATGTTTGCTGTTACATTCTGAACTTTGTGTGTGTTTAAATCACTCACCCAGACCTTAAACATCTGGCTCTTTGAACTTCTGCATAGAACGTCTCCCAGAACCTTTGTGTGTAAAAAGTTCTCCTGATAAACTGCTTTGCTCCAGGTAACTGTGGTCACTTGGTTTCCATGGCAGCCGGTCACATCCGCAGCTACTTTAGGCTGCCTCAGGGCAGTGTGTGTGTGAAGAACACAGACAGGAACTGCCTCGGGGCAGTGTGTGTGTATGAAAAATGCATCCAGAATTTACTTGTGGACTTGTAAAGCCAGAAGATTGAAAAATCCAGAACTTTTAGGTGTGTGTAAAAATGCCTCCAGTGTTCTGAGGTACTGGTGAGGATTAAGTATGGTCAACTGAAGCCTGGTGGTATTTGGCTGCATGTACATGGTTACATAGCAAATTGATTTTTTCTTAAAACTCAGTATTCAACTATTCATGACTCCGGTCAGAAACCACAGCCCCAGTGGGTCCTGAACTGGTGCCTACAGCACTCCCAGGTACTGAGCTTACCACATCACCACAACTTGGTGGCTCAAGGGAACTACAGGGCATCCAGCCTTTGCTTGCCAGAAAGCTCCCCGATTAGCAGACTGGACCTGCACCCGAACTGGTCCAGTATTTCTCTGACCCCCCTGTACAGCTACAGTTACCATCTCCCTTTGAGTTTTCACCTGAAGGGGTAGGAAAGGGGGCTTCCAGAGCCATTTCTGACAAAACCCCACCGCTTACAGAGTGCCATGACATGCGAGACCATATCGGAGGGGGCTGGGGAAAGACTCCATGGCCCACTCCCTTTCTGACATAGCCGCCCCCAGAAGGCCCGATTTTCTAGGTTGCTGGGGTGTTCCTAGCTGACCCAGAGAGATCTGGGATTCCCTCGGAGCCTGGAGACTAATCTCCAGACAAAACCTGAAGAGGTGACAGCCCTATATTTAACACTGTATCAGCCATAGACCTTTATCCAGTTGCCTGTCTGCCATGATTCTCTGGATTCTGATCTGACTTTGGCCCCCAACCACTGACCTTTAATCCCTGATCCAGCTCATTCCTTTGCTTCTAATCTCCTGGTCTAATCTTGCATGTTCCTATTCTGACATGCTCAGCTCACCCTCTTTGGATTGATGACTGTCTTGGACTGACCCATTGTCCTGGGCATGGACTAGGGTAGGGCTACCATACCTCCCCTTTAACAGGGAATGCATAGGAAAAATACATGTTGCAGGGCTGCATTGTTCCAGTGCAGCCCTGCAACATGTATTTTTCATAAGGGTCCCCTCAAAGGTGAGGTATGGTAACACTAGACTAGATGCATGGTAAGTCATGGCAAGATCAGTTCTTGGGTGAGTTGTGCAGCATCAGGTCCAAGATCAGAGTTGTGCAGGATCAGGTCCAAGATATACTCTAGAAGTTCAGTGCTGGGATATAAAGTGCATGATCAAATCCAAGCAATCAAGAACAAGAGTCTGCACAAACCAAAAGGGATGGAGAAGACAAAGGTAGGGCTGACAGATGGACTGGACATTACGGGCAGACAGGCATACTGGACAAGACAGGCTGATGGACTCGGATCAGGACAAGCAGACAAATCAGGAAAAGGACCAGACTGGGGTCCATGAGACGAAACAGGAAACCATCTGAGCAGTGCTAGTGCCAGGCACGATGGGCTCCTGGGCCGTTGCTAGGGGGCTTCCCCAGGCATTGCTAGGGGGTGCCTCTAGCAAATGCCAGACCCCTATCTTGGCAGATGGCAAATCCCCATTTGGCAGATACGGAGTCCCAATAACCAGGCTCACCAGAGAGGGGAAAGAGGACCAGGTTCCAGAAGAAGCTCAGAAGGTCCTGTTAAAGGAGGAAGACACACCTGGAGTGCAGAGCCAGTCCAGAGTTCATGCAGACATCAGTAGGAGCCAACAGGAACAGGAAGTGATAGGTGATCCACATACTAGCTGGCCTTATATACAGGCCAGCAGCCATCCAGGAAGCTGAGGGTGGGGAGTAGGGCTGAGTGGGTGTGTGACCTGACCCGGGGGGTGGAAAGTCATCAATACTAGCGCTGGGGCCTAGCTAGAGCACCTTGATAACACAGAGGCACCAGCCCCTGACCTCAGGGCCCGAAGGGGACTGGTTCCAGGCCAGGGTCTTGACACCCAACCATCTACCTCCTCACCACACTTCCTGACACGCCTACCAGCCTACGCTTCAGGCCTGATGCTGAGCCCCTCAGTTTTCCTGACGCTAGGGTTTTGGCAAATCTCCAAGGGAAAGAGGTCCGAAGCTGTGGAGCAGCCACTGTGCATGCCTCTCTTTGCACCCTTACTGAGTGGTCATGTTGTTGTTGTTTTTTAATATATTTTTTATTTTTTAGTATCAACAAACATATACAATACGTTCCTTTTACATCGTATTCGTTCTTTTGCCATCTCATTTCAGTTTTGTACCTAGACGGCTNTGCCTCAGGGCAGTGTGTGTGTGAAGAACACAGACAGGAACTGCCTCGGGGCAGTGTGTGTGTATGAAAAATGCATCCAGAATTTACTTGTGGACTTGTAAAGCCAGAAGATTGAAAAATCCAGAACTTTTAGGTGTGTGTAAAAATGCCTCCAGTGTTCTGAGGTACTGGTGAGGATTAAGTATGGTCAACTGAAGCCTGGTGGTATTTGGCTGCATGTACATGGTTACATAGCAAATTGATTTTTTCTTAAAACTCAGTATTCAACTATTCATGACTCCTGTCAGAAACCACAGCCCCAGTGGGTCCTGAACTGGTGCCTACAGCACTCCCAGGTACTGAGCTTACCACATCACCACAACTTGGTGGCTCAAGGGAACTACAGGGCATCCAGCCTTTGCTTGCCAGAAAGCTCCCCGATTAGCAGACTGGACCTGCACCCGAACTGGTCCAGTATTTCTCTGACCCCCCTGTACAGCTACAGTTACCATCTCCCTTTGAGTTTTCACCTGAAGGGGTAGGAAAGGGGGCTTCCAGAGCCATTTCTGACAAAACCCCACCGCTTACAGAGTGCCATGACATGCGAGACCATATCGGAGGGGGCTGGGGAAAGACTCCATGGCCCACTCCCTTTCTGACATAGCCGCCCCCAGAAGGCCCGATTTTCTAGGTTGCTGGGGTGTTCCTAGCTGACCCAGAGAGATCTGGGATTCCCTCGGAGCCTGGAGACTAATCTCCAGACAAAACCTGAAGAGGTGACAGCCCTATATTTAACACTGTATCAGCCATAGACCTTTATCCAGTTGCCTGTCTGCCATGATTCTCTGGATTCTGATCTGACTTTGGCCCCCAACCACTGACCTTTAATCCCTGATCCAGCTCATTCCTTTGCTTCTAATCTCCTGGTCTAATCTTGCATGTTCCTATTCTGACATCATGCTCAGCTCACCCTCTTCGGATTGATGACTGTCTTGGACTGACCCATTGTCCTGGGCATGGACTAGGGTAGGGCTACCATACCTCCCCTTTAACAGGGAATGCATAGGAAAAATACATGTTGCAGGGCTGCATTG